>JALIGW010000002.1:81509292-81619292 GCA_023053685.1 Diadophis punctatus similis | reverse complement strand
TCAAGCTTCCAACATCCAAAGCTCACTCTATCCCAGAGCTTGAGACAAAAGCCAAGTCTTTGGTGTTTTTCAGAAGGCTAGATGGGTAGAAGTCTGCTGAACCTCAGGGGGAAGTTCCATAGGGCAGGGTCTGCTACAGAAAAGCCATCTTCCTAGCCAGTTGTGGGATTCATTTTTTTTTACTACCGGTTCTGTGGGCATGGCTTGGTAGGCATGGCTTTGTGGGCGTGGCAGGGGAAGGATACTGTAAAATCTCCATTCCCTCCCCACTCCAGGGGAAGGATACTGCAAAATCCCCATTCCCTCCCAATCAGCTGGGACTCGGGAGGCAGAGAATAGATGGGGGTGGGGCCAGTCAGAGGTGGTATTTACCTGTTCTCCGAACTACTCAAAATTTCCCCTACTGGTTCTCCAGAACTGGTCAGAACCTCCTGAATCCCACCTCTGTTCCTAGATCTTATAAAGTGGCAATGTTTAAGGGAACATTGCTCACCATATCTACTCTGATAGGACAGGTAGATGTATTTAGGGACTTCTTCAGTCTTTGAATCATGCTACCTGTATGTTTCTCAGAACATTAAGTGTGTGTGTGTGTGTGTGTGTGTGTGTGTGTGTGTGTGTGTGTGTGTGTGTGTGTGTATGTATCAGTAGTGGGTTCTAAAACCTGTTGCTACCGGTTCGCACTCGCGACGCTTCTGCGCATGTGCAGAAGCATCCCGGGTGGGTGGGCAGAGCCTCCCGTCTCCGGCCCTACCGGTTCGGAGAACCGGGCCAAACCAGGAGCAACCCACCACTGGTATGTCTGTCTGTATGTATGTATCAGTGGTGGGTTCCTACCGGTTCGGTCCATTCCGCCATTCCAGTAGGGGCCCGCCGATTGCGCAATGACTCTGGTGCTTTCTTTGCCGGTCTGTGCACGCTGCCATCTTTTTTCTGGAATTTTTTGCAGTTTTTGGCTCTCTGCGCATGCACGGAAGTGAAATTGTCCTTCTGTGCATGCGCAGATAGCCGAAATCACGTGAGAGGACACACGTGCACGCACAACATCGCAATGTGCACAGATAGGAGAAGGTAAGAAGAACCCGCCCCTGGTATGTATGTATGTATGTATGTATGTATGTATGTATGTATGTATGTATGTATGTATGTATGTAGCCACCCATCTCAAACCAGTGACTAGGTGGCTTACAAGATTAAAACAAACAAATCTGCCAAAATTGAGTGAATATCAGATTAGGAAGATTTATATAAGAGTATTCCAAGTAGTGTAGTTTCCAGTGAAGTCCATAAAAGATAAATGGAGCACAAGAATTCACCTCCCTACTACAGGTAGTTGGGAGTAAAGAGACAGAAATCTCTAAATCCATCCATTCATTCTTCAGATGTTTGCAGCTGAGATACATTAGCCCTATAGAGAACTCACTTCACAGATTTGTCTGCAAGATCTAAAGCAGTATTGAGAGATTAACTCAGGAGTGAAATCCTCCCGGTTTGCTCTTACCTGTTGGTCGCCGCACAGCCGAACAACCTGGTGGTGTTCGCGGCACGGGGCTTCCCCCACCCACTTCCCCCGCCCATCTGGATGCCAGCATTTGCGTTCTTTTGCCCTCTGTGCATGCACAAAGCGTTCTGCTTGCGCAGAGGGCAAAAGAACGCAAATGCCGGCGTCCAGGTGGGCGGGGGAAGCGGGGGGGGAAGCCCCGCGCCGCGAACACCACCAGGTTGTTCGGCTGTGCGGCGACCAACAGGTAAGAGCAAACCAGGAGGATTTCACCCCTGGATTAACTGATCATAAAATGAGTGGTCAGGACATTTATAGGAGAGACACATATGAACTAACCCCTTAGTGATATATTGCAACCCCTGCAATTTGTGATGAGTGTCTGGGAAGGAAAATAAAATTTGCTCTGATGTTTATTTGTTTTTTCATTTTTAAATTAAGAATTACAAATAAAAGAAATGAAAGCAAATATAGAAGCTACAAAAAATACAGAGAAATACAAATTTGCCCTGACTTTCTAATGAATAAAAAGTTGACTAGAAAAAAGAATGAGTATTAACGAAAAATATTATAAAACATGCATAAAAAGCATAACACCAAACACTTCTGTGAGTCATAGATTAATTACAATTTCTAATTTATTATTTTTTTCTCCAGGTGTTAGACTTTTCTAAAACAGCAGCTAAAGCTTTGGCAATAGCAAAATTAGGTTCTTTAAACAGCTGACACTTCACAAACATAAATTAACACTTTAGGTGTATCCTGGCTCTTTACTCTTTCTAGTGCCATGTAATGATGTTTACACTACTCAGAGGACCTCGACATTATGGAATAATATAAATTATTTCTACAATTCTAACTCACAAGAATAAATACTTTGTTTTATAAAATACTGTATATGATGCATTATATCTTCTGATTCACAATTGTGTTTAGAAATATTTCTTTATTCATTCATTTATTTTTAAGATACACTGGATTAGGAGTGTGAAGCTCTTTTAACACAACACAGGTTCAGTCAACTGATTGCATTGTCTTTTCTTGGGAGTAAGGCCACACCTTGGAGATGATTGGACCCTCCCATAGGAAATAAAAGAGGAGCAAACGTGACGTCGGCTTTTGCAGGAAGCAATTAATTCATTTAGTCGTTTCAAGAGTGGAAAGTTCTGTTTGTGACTGTAATAGACTCTGTGCCAAGTTTTGCCTTGCCCTGCATTTGGAAACTAATTCTCTGGTAGCGTTCCAAGTGAGATAAGGTTGGTGTTGATAAATATTCCTCTGAAAGACTGTTTGCCAAGCCTTGCAGACTGTGAATGAAAGGAATTCACAGTCATGTAAATAAAAGAGGTTTTGCTGGAACTAAGACTTTGCTTCATGCTTTCTAAGGAAGCCTAGGTCAGATCAGTGAGAATCAAAATGTAAATAGTAATCTCTACGTGTAGTTTTTTTTTTTTGTGTGTGTGTGTGTGTGTGTAAATTTCAATGTTAAGGTTTCTGTCTTCCTTAATGTACACTGCACAGACTGGGAAAGCCAAGCTGTTTTCCTTAATAAGCCCATGGTGGCACAGAGGTGGCACAGTGGATAGAATGCAATATCACAGGCAAACTCTGCCCATAGCCAGGAGTTTGATCCTGACTGGCTCAAGGTTTACTCAGTCTTCCACCCTTCCAAGGTTAGTAAAATGAGACCCAGATTGTTGGGGGCAATTTACTGACTGTAAACTGCTTAGACAGTGCTGTAAAGCATTATGGGGTGGTATACAAGTTTAAATGTTATTGCTAGTGCTAGTCCTATTAACATCTTTCCATATGAACTTAATGTATCTGTCCACAGAATTGTGCAGAGGCCTTTTTGAGAAGTTCAGGGGATAAATGTTAAGCAGCTTTGCCATGATACAAGCTCCTTCTTTTAGTATTTGCATCGCTGCATGTGTCAATGAAAACAACAAACTTGCATCACAATGATATGACAGTGCGTCATTGTGACAAAAGTATTGCAAAGTATATCATTTGGTTCCTCTCAGCCAGCCAGCTAGTCTGCTACAGACTGAGAGCTAAAGTGCTAGTTTATTTTGCTACTGACCACAGGAAATCAATTACCTGAAGTAGGTCAATGTGAGAAAGGAGGAGGAAGAGTCTAAATGTGTTTACCAATATGATGCAAAAATATTTATGCATGTGTGAAAACCTGCTTATGAATAAATGAGCAAGCAAATATGGTCCTGAGCCTTTATCTATTTCCCATTGGTTGGTTTCAGGAAATACAATCTGAAGAAAATATTCCTTGAGCTCATTGCATTAAAAAAACATGCTAGAAATTAAAGATTAAGTTTTCAATAAAGGAAATGAATTTGCAAATGTCACTCTTCCTACCCTGGTAATACAGGTAGTCCTTGACTTATAATAGTTCATTTAGTGACTGTTTGAAATTACAACAGCGCTGAAAAAAGTGGCTTATTGTTAGAATATTCATGACTGGGAGAGCCATGTTAACAAGGTTAGCCAATGAATAGGCATAGCAACTGAATCAGCCAATTTGAGCTAACCACTTCTGAGTCTGTGCAGAGAATCAAAACTGAATACTTAAGCTTAAGGCTGGGCGTGGCTCAGTCCACTCCACTCTGCTCTCTTGTCTACTCTGAACTCTGCTGAAATGAAACTAACTGTTCTCATCTGTCTGTAACTGCTTGAAGAAGAACTCTGCTAATGGTATTGTAAATTCATCTGTTACTATGTTTATAAAGAAGTTTATGAATCCAGCTGAATCAGTCATCTTGTTTTGATTTTTGCAACAAACTTTAATACTTATGATTGTTTTTCATTTATTTCATTTATTTATTTGGCAGTTTTTCTATGCCGCCCTACTCCCTCAGGATTCAGGGCGGCGACCGTTCCAGCATCTCTATGGTCACATGATCAAAATTCAGATGCTTGGCAAGTGGTTCATATTTATGACAGTTGCAGTGCCCCGGGGTCACATGTATTTATGACGGTTGCAGTGTCCTGGGGTCACGTGAACTCCTTTGTGACCTTCTGACAAGCGAAGTCAATGGGGAAGCCCTATTCATTTAACAACTGTTTCTAATTTAACAAATGCAGTGATTCACTTAACAACTATGGCAAAAAAGGGCATAAAAAGGGGCAAAATTCACTTAACAACTCTTTCACTCAGCAACAAAAAAATTGGACTCAATTGTGGTTGCAAGTTGAGAACTACCTGTAGTCAGCCGACTTCATACATGCATGGTCATTTTGCAGAAATAAGGCTGGAGAAATTATGGCCCTCCAAGTGAGGCTAAACATTGACCATTGACTTTCTTCAAGTTTTTTTTTTTGAATGGGGAAGAAGAGAGATGGAGAAAACAACTATAGGTAGTCCTCATTTAGTGGCCGTAATTGGGACCTGCAACTTGACTAAGTGCCACAGTCACTGAATGGAAAATCACCTGACCACAACAGATTAATGACTTTATTTCCCCTTCAATCATTAAACAATACAGTGCAGTTTCTAAGTGAAAAATCATTTGGTCGTGACTTACGATTTTATTTCCATGAACTCTATTTATTACAAGTGCTGGAATGGAGATCATTATGACTATGCGGCTCTGTTGATGGACATAAATGGGAAGATTGTTCACAAAGGGTTTTTTCCCTATTGTCATAACTTTGAATGGTCACTGAATAAGATAAGCAAGGACTACCTGTATCACTTTAGCACTTTAATACTCCATTAATCTGGATTCCATTATTCAATAGCCAAGAGGATTAGAAACTTGAAAACAGCAGAAGAGTGATCCACTTATTAATGTCTTAAAACTTTAAAGGAAGATGAGGAGAATTACATCTGGCTTCTACTTTTTATCCTCTTTACGCCTATCATACGTTAATTTATCATTTATAAAAGTTTAACCTGCTGGTATATGCAAACATTTGTCATTTTTCTCAGGCACTGGAGCCCAAATGAGGACAAGCATCCTGGCAAATACATTAACAATCTGATGACAGATGTTTTATTTGTTCGCATAAGATTAATGATAATTTTAATATCCCAAGGGCAAGATGTGGGCAGAAGTGTAATGTTTTACAAGGGGACAAGCCTGCCAGAATGGCTAACAAGGAGAGCAAAAAATGAAGATCTGGCAAAACAATAAGTAATAAATAAGGAGTTCAACAGAGTGGAGTGACAAGACTTTACCCCTCCTCCCCTCAAAAAACCCCCTTCCTGGGACTAAAAAACCTCCCTTTTTATGACATTGTAGTCCTATTCAGGATAGAGTCAGGAGCAACTGGATGGAGTTGAGTGTTTATTGACTGGATGCCCTTCCTGACGCCTAGGCAGAGTTCGCAGCAGATATTTTTTTTCATGGCACCCTAGAAAAAAAACATCTGCTGCTACCTAAGATTGAACTCTCAACCTTTTGAGTGAAAGGCAAGCATCTTCATCACTAGCCCATCATGCTGCTCCTCCCTAGAACTGAAGATTGGAGATATTAGAAGAAGGAGGGAATGAATGAACTATCTGGAATTTAATTTTTTAGATTGTTTCTACTTGGCTAATACTGCGCCAATCTATCCTTTTGTTTTCTGAAAGCTTTTTTCCTTGATGAAAGAGGCCTATGTTTTTTGGATGCTTTTATTTTTTTAACCTCAGTCTGAGTACTTTCACTTTTGCTGCCTTTTTAAAAGCTTATTTTGTTGTTACAAGGTGATGGAGGAGGATTACAACTCTACTGCTGTTTTCCTTACACATCTCTCCCTTTCCCTAATGCCTCCTAATTTCTTCAGTTTGGAAATATGAGGGGCAAAGAATCTATGATAAAAACTCCCTCAGAATGTTTTGCTTCTAATTTTAAAGGGAGTATTGGAAGTCAAAAGTGGGTTTGTTGCTGGCTGCAAAAAGATGACTACCCAGTGGGATGCAGTGGTTACAAGTATCATAGAACATGGAATAAAAAAATTGTTTAATTTTTCTCACCGTTAGGAAATTTCTCCTTAGTTCCATGTTGTTTTTCTCACTTGATTAGTTTCCATCAGTGGTGGGTTCCTACCGGTGTGGTCCAGTGCGCCATTCCGGTAGGGACCCGCCGATTGTGCAACTTGCGTGCAACGGCTCCGGTGCCGTCTTCGCCGGTCTGTCGTGCGGTGCCATCTTTTTTCTAGAACTTTTGGGCTTTTTTTGCTTCCTGCGCATCCAAGGAAGCAAAATCTCACAAGGGGATGCACGCGCATAGCGAGCGTGCGCACGTGCAAAATGAGATGATGCGCACGCAGCGCACTGGTAGGCAGGTAAGATGGAACCTGGTTTCCATCCATTATTTCTTGTCTTGCCTTTTGGTTCAGAGGGATTCGCGTTCAGATCCACCCTCAGACATAAAAATCGCTGAGTAACTTTTACATTTTTCAGCTCAACCTACCTCACAAAATGGCTCCTCAGGGAAAAATTGAAGAAAGGAATGGATTCTCCATTCTCATGAGGACTTGAAGGTAAAACAAGATAACAATAAGAAGAAACAAAAGTGTAGTGAGGTGGGAGATTTCCCCTCAGCTACCTCATAGAAAAGGCATAAAGCTCATATTCCACCTATGAGAGTGGTGGAAGATTTTTTTAAAAAATTTCTGAATAAGAAAAAAAAGATAAAATGATTAAACAAGAGTTATTTTTAAAATATTTATTTATCACACAGGTTCCTAACCACAGAACAATCACCAGGTTACTAGAATAAGCTATGCTGCTTCTCAGTACCCCACCCCCAAAAATGGTTCTCCTGGTTCAAATAGCAACCAGCTTTAGTGTGAAGAGTTTCCTATGGAAAAACAGTGGCAAAGAGAAATGTTTACATTCTGACTGAATTTTCTGCTAAGAACGGTGGGAGATCTAATCGTGGATCTTTGAATGGAGTGGTTTATTTCCGAATCCTGCCTGGATCTGGTGATTTCATATGTCGTTTCCAGAAGGGTACATATATTATTACTTGACAGGAGCAGAGAAATAGGATGGAGAGTAATCTAGAAACATTCTGGTAATTACCTGCTTTAGCCTGCTGGCAAAAGTCACTATGCAGTATTCTCACACATTAAAGTTTACAAGTAGATCGGGTCCTGTTTGGACATGAGGTTTCTCTTCAAGTCAATTTTTTGTCATGATTTATCTTTAGCTGCAAAATGTTTCCATCATCTCCGTGCAATTTAAAACACCATAAAAAGTTATCACGGGGATTCTTCTTTTCCTTTCAATTCAATTCAATTCCAAGCCTAGCATCTTGTAATATGAGATAATTCTGATTAAAGTGTCATGGAATAAGAAACACGGCAAAGAGAGATAAATTAATCAAATCCAGATCTCTGGTGTAGTATATACAACATATGCTTATATACTGTAATTACAGATTTAAACCACCGGAAAAAAATTAATTCTGTTTTGACTCATAACCTGCCCTAATAATATATGATATTCTACTAATGCAGGTCAGCAAATACTGACCTTCCATCCTTTATTTATTTGTTTTTTTAATCATATTAAGAAGTAAAAATACTTTGGATAGTGAGATGGGCAGCATATACATTTAATAGATAGATAGATAGACAGACAGACAGATAGATAGATAGATAGATAGATAGACAGACAGACAGACAGACAGACAGACAGACAGACAGACAGACAGACAGACAGATGAAATAGAGCTTACCTAATGACTATTAGTTAAGAATACACAGACTCCCACTAACTGAAATAGATGAAAACTACAATGCAATTTAGATTGAATAGTGATTGCTGAACTTTTTCAGCACAGCAGACCTACGTTTTCCCATCACTAAAAATGTCAATTAGTCCACAATGATGGGATTTTGTGTGGACAGATTTGGACACTGTTCTGTATTTGGCAAAATGCTAATGTTGGAATTACCCAATATGGATAATTACACTATGTTGTGCCTAAAGGACATTTCTACCTCAGGTTCAGAAACAGATGCTTTTTTACCATGATGGTGTCAAAAAACAGAGGGTGCCCATTGTTATCCTAAAAGAAATGTTCCTGTGAAGAAACCTTCTGGAAGGTTCTGCCTTCTTTCTTTTTTCTTTTTAGCTCAATTTGAATGTCTTTGAACTTATTCCCTTGAGATTTTCACTGCCTAAGGTAGGGGTGAAAAAAGTGAAGGAAAGTGGGCACTTTAGATGTTAATGTTTTTAAAGCCTCTCCCCCACCACCTCCCTACAAATTCACATATAAGAAATTCATGAATATGATTCCTTATTTCAAAGGGTTTGTCCCTTTTATATTGTTCTGTAGTATTTTTGAACAGCACATTCCTTTTTTTTTTTTTGCTACTAGCTTATTTAGAAAGGCTTACAAGGATATCGGTGGAGGAGGGGCAAAACACACTTTGAGAATAAAGATATTGAAGTTGGCCTCCAGGTTAAATCATGCTGTGATCCCAAATGCTATTGTTTGATTTGTATATTTGTTAACATTGCTTGCCTACTCGTTTATGCTGAGGAGATTAAATTGCATGGCATTGAAAGCCTGGCTGATGTTGGTAAATCAAATGTATTGTTTGCATTGCCATTTTGATTAATACCCTTTACAAGTTATTACACTCCAATAAATCATTTCTCATGTCATCACATCAGCAGTAAAGGTTTTTTCCTATTGAAAAACAATACACATCACTTTCTCTCTGCTCTTATCGATTTTTCAAAGCTTTCTTCAGATGTAATTAAGATTATTAAAATTTTCTAAAACTTCTTTGTGTCCTTCTGTTTTGCTCTCCACCGTTTCCCTTTTATTCTAGAGCTGTTTACAAAGGCTAACACTATTCAAAGTAATCTGGAAGCTCTTTATAGGCCACATGATCTTGTCCCATATCAGCCATCTTGCACTGTTAAAAATATTGAGAAATAAGCCCAACAATAGAGTAGGAATCAGCTGGTTCAGGCAGTGCCTCACTTTTTCCTCCTGGCTACATATTAATGGAAAAACTCTTAATTGTGCCCTAAGTAAAACAGTTTATACTCACTTAACTGGCTGGTTTTTGTTGAAGGTGACCATCATGAATGACAAACTCACCAGTTGTATCAATGCACTGTTTCTCTAGATTAAACAGCAGTTATAGCTGTCAGTTATCATTTCCATTTGTGATTGTTCTCTTACGATCGGTGGTTGAGCAAAAAAATCATCCAAGAAAGGAAATTAAGACTCTCCTTTGGAATTGTTTGTTATCCAATGTTTTCTGGGAAGATTTTGTATCACATTCATCTACTAGAGACGTATCTAGCACATTAAACATCATATCTTGTGACACTATGCTGATATAGCCTAGCTACGATTGCTGCTGCATTTCTTCTGAACAATTTTTTTTTTTTTTAAAAAAGTGAATTTGGAGTGGATTCCAACTCCAGTAAACATAAAGAAAAGGAAAAGTTTGGAAGAAAGTTTTGGACATTTTTGTCAGTAAGACACATCCTGTCATGACAAAAGCCTTGGGTGGCTGACATGTGCCTGTCAACAACATCAGAACATCACTGGAGAAAAGGAAACTGGCACTTTAACATACCCAAAGCGAAATGCCTCACTAGTTGACAAAAAGAAACGAATCTTTGAATTTTAGTCACAGTGCTTAATTCTGGATGGGGAGAGTTTGAACAAAGTCACGTGCTTTAAATAACTGTGAATGACCATAAATTGCTTTCATACATTGATTCCATCAATTTCTGATAACTTGCAAAATATAGTTAATTACCGTAGATATATAGGAAACCTGTTTTTTTCTTTTTGTAATCATTAAATGTGCCAAAACTTTGTTCCTGGCAAACTGCATTCCTGCAACTCCATTAGATTTCTTAGCAGTTTCTTACTGAAACCTTACCAGATCAACACTTTAGAGAGATAGAGGGGGGGGGGGAGGTGGAAAGATGCATAAAGTAGATTGGAGAAAAAGTGGAATATTTGAAGCTGGGTGTATTTTACTGCTGGGTGAAGGGCTTTTTAATAACCCTTTGACATGTGACCTTCATGCTACTTCATACAGATGAGTTAAGATAATGAGAATGAAGTGTTGGGTAGGACAATTTTTTTCCCATTTCCACATAATTGCTAATTTCATAATTCTCTTCTGCAATTCTTTTTGCCTTATTTTTTTTTTACAAGCAAAGATACAGTAAGGATATTAAAATGAGGTAGCAAATACAAAGCACATCAATACAATTGTAATAAAGAAAATAGAGAGAGAATATCTATATAAAATGATTTGGTTGACTTTTAACAAACATTGTTTAGACCACGGGTGTCAAACATGTGACGTCATGTTGCTGTCAAACTTGTGACATCATGTATCACAATGTTTTTCCCCTTTGCGGAGCTGGGGTAGGCGTGGCCTGCATGTGGTTCATCTGGCCTGCCAGCTGCCAGTTTAACAATCCTGGTTTAGACCAAAGCTTGCATACCTTCCCAATTCTTTCTCTATTTCAAAGGACAAAGCAGGTTATTTGTTTTTCTTTTTTGTTATTGTTTTTTGGAAATTTTCACAATTGTGAAACTGGAGGTTTGAATTAATTTCCCACAAGTAGTTTGAAGGCAGTTGTCCATGTCATCACAGGAATAGGCCAGGCTATGAAAGGGGCCCATTTTTTCAGCTGCCTTAGCACTGCCAAAATACCAATATTAAATCCAGGGTTTATAAGACTGATTTAAATCTTATTGGCTTCTCAGCTTTTAAAAAAAGCCACAATTTTTATGAATTTTATCATACTGATCTTATCATTTTAATATGAAAATGGGTCATTCTCCACTAAACCACTGCCAAAGCATGACATTTTTACTATCCCATTACCTCTGCAGTACACTTAAATTTGATTTATGGGAACATTTTATAGCATGTTTGTCCTTAGGAGGCTCTGAGCAATGAGATAAAGAATATTAATGGGATTCACTTCACAAAAGGAGAGTGTGTTGCATGTTTGGATGTAGCTTCAACAAACAAAATCACATTTCATCTGGGAGGAGAAAAGTCCTCAACTCTTCATTCTAATGATTTCCTTCAACTTTTATAAAGATAGAAAGATGTGTTTGAAATAAATCAAAATTTATCTGAAACCCTTTAGTACTGATCTTTCAATGCATCAAGCAAAAACTGAACTGAGAAATGCAAATTAAGTAGGATTTCTGGTGAAATTAGATCAGTTTGGGCAGTAGACATATCCAAAGTATTTTACATACTTTTTCTGCATTATTTTATCAGTTCCCTAAAATGATTGGGGGGGTGGAGTCTAAAACATATGAAGAATGGTTATAGGAATTGTGTTTGTCTAGTGACTCTAGTCTAATGAAAAGAATGACATGATAGCACTGTTACAATATTCGAGGGGCTCCTACAAAGATGAGGGGGTCAAATTATTTCCCAAAGCACCAAAAGGCACGACAAGAAACAATGATTGGAAATTAACCAAGGAGAGAAACAACCTAGAACTAAGGAGAAATTTCCTAATGATGTGTGCCATCAACCAATGCAACAGCTTGCCTTCAGAAATTGGGTGCTTCATCACTGAAAAGTTTCAAAAAGAGACTGGACAACCATTGATATGAAATTATATAGGGCAGGAGGTTAGACTAGAAGATCTCTGAGGTTCCTTCCAACTCTGTTATTCTATGTTCTATGTTCTTTATTCTACTTTATTCTACTTTATTCTACTTTATTCTACTAATTCTACTAATATAACAATATGATTGCCACTGAATCTTTCACCCAATGACAGTTGGAAGGCTTAAGAAACCAAGTTTCTTAAAGGCCCTGAAGTGGTATAGGATCTCCTCCCAAGCAGGGGGTTAGACTAGAAGACCTCCAAGGTCCCTTCCAACTCTGTTATTCTGTTAAAATTGTAACATGTCCCTACTTTTGTGTTACTAAGTTCATCAGCCTATGGTCTGCAAGCATATGGTTTCGCCATATTGTCAGATAACGTAGGTTCTATTTTCATTGCTACCTAGCAGGGAAATAGCCTGGAAGCCTCCCACATCTCAACTGAAGATCCACAACAGAAATGTTTTAAATCGGGAGTAGGCAACAATTTTGGACTATTACAGGCAGTTGGAATGTTGAGCATTTATTGTGACAGCTTTCATCAAAAAGGTGTAAAGAGGAATATGGTCAGGCTCAAATTATTCATGTACGAAAAGGCAAATCGGTGTTCCCCATCCCCTCGCCTTCAGTATAGTTTCCCCATGCCTTCAGAATAGTTTTATGGAAATACATTCTCACTCTGTATTGCAGTTTGGACCAAACTGAATACATGTGTCCTACAGGAAGCATTGGCTCAAAACCCAGTGCAAATCTTTGTCCCAATAATTATCTTCATCTCTGTGCAAGTTCCTACTGCATATCCATCTCTTTTGATGGACTAAGAATTGGTTCTTCTTGTAAAATGTAAGGATGGACCACAGCAAACAAACCAAACAAATGATTTCTTTCTGAAATAAGAGCATTCTTAACAATTTTAGTCTTTAGATATTATTATACTTAGGATAACATATCCTGAGTGTATTTATTGCATATATTCCGACAAGACTGTCAAACCCAGAAAAGGATTCTAAGAATGAGTTTGAAAAACAGAACTTTCTTTCACCTGCAAATAATTTTTTCAGGGAATTGGAGAATGTATTTATCACAGTACTGAGGTGATTGTGATTTTAGTTTTCTTTAGAAAGCTTGTTAACTTTTTAAAAAATGTAAGTGAAGACAACTTGATATGAGAACAAAATAATTTACCCATAATGTCCTGGAGAGAGAGAGAGTTATATTTCAGAGTGAGCTGGACTATGGAATTGCTGCTCTTACCACAGTTCTATATTGTATTACCCACATTGAAATATGAGCATGAACACTTTTCTTGATAAGCTTATTTTTCATTTTATTGTGTTCAAGAATATAATGATGACACACATTTCTAAAGGCCAAAGTTTGAAAAATCTGTGGGCACTTAATCTTCTAGACAGATTATTACTTGAGCTGATGTGCTGCTAAGTATGAACATGCTATCCATAGGCCAATGTTTCTCTTCTGGGCCTTCCTTTTTCCCCTTCAACTGTACAACCTAATCAGTAAGCCCCATTGTAGAAATTTCACAAGCTGCAGAGTAAACATGGGTTGTGGTGTGTGATGATCATGGTGGATCACAAGTCTTGTAGGAGCTCAGATTTCTTTTTGGAAGCCCACAAATGTGTGTTATTTCAGACAGCTCTCAGCATTCTGCCTGGGGGGATTGGGGAAACAGCAATAAAAAAAATAGGAGTCAAATTTTGTCCTTTTCCTTCTGCTTCACTCACTCTCACCAGCCAAGATGTATCAAAGCTGAAATTCTGAGTCAAATGGAATTTCTGAGTCCATTCCTTCTTTTGAGAACTTTAACCTTTTTTGTTGTTGTTGTTTGAGTCAGCCTCAGGAAATATGTGCAACAGCGAACTATTCTCTTGAACTAAAGAGTAAAACCCACACAACTAAGCGTATCACTCGCTGTATGCATTTTGTTCTGTTTCAAGGTTGTAGGCACACACATGCAGACATAGTACTCAGAAGCTGAAGCAGATAACAGCAGACAGGAATATAATTCAAATGCCTAGCAGACTGCTTGCTTGAAAAATGCCAACTACAGTCCTGTGCCAAGTTTTTCTGTGGCGAATTGGCCACAGCAAATTGTCCCGTGGTGAGCTGGCCGCGGCAAGTTGGCTATGGCAAATCGTCAGCGGAGATTTGGTCACAGCAAGTTGGCCGTGGCGAGTTGTCACATTCTGAGCACAAACTATGCTCAGGAAAAATTTGGTTTGGAAAAATGTGCCATGAACCTGCTATGAGCAGTCAGGCACACAGACTTTGACCATATGGAAATCTGGTAGAAATGAGATCTGGTAGAACAAAAAGGAACCTCTACTCTGCAGAAAGATATGCAATCAAATTAATAAATGAAGGGGAAAATATTTTGAGTTGAAAATGATTAGAGAATCCACAAACTTTTTCAAATATATTTGGAAATTGAAAACTACCAGAGAAGCTGTTGGAGTACTCGACAAAGGAAATGTCAGAGAAATGAATGAATAGGGTTTCTGTATGCTTCTAATCTTAGAGGAATAGAAAGAAATAGAAATAATGAGTAATAAAATTGTGAACGGAGCTGACAAACTAAAAAATAATAAATCCCTGGATCCAAATAGTATCCACACAAACATACTTTAACAGCTTTCGGTTTGCTTTCCTTTTCATAAAATATGCAACTTCTTTTCAACATTGGCATCAGGACTGCAAGGAGGGTAATAAACATAGTAGTAACTGTGGTAGTTTTATCTGGTATATATTTATACCTACAAGTAACACAAACTGGCCATAACAAAAATCATACAAATCTATCTATTAATTTTATAACCATGAACTAAGCCCAACTCTGCCGTTATCTAAACTGGAACAAGGTAATAATATTCTTCCAGCATTACACAAAAGTCCCAATAAAGAAGCCTTAAAGACCCTTTTTAAATCTTGAGAGATCTGCTGCCTATTGTACTTTGAGTGGGAGTTATTTCCAAAGAGTAGGAGATAGCTGAAAGAAGGCCAGTTATCTTAACATCTCTTCCGGGGGAAAATTGTTGAAAGTATTTATTAAAAAGAAAATAAGCAAACACTCCGAAGAAGGAGCCCAGCCGAAAATTTAAAACATGACTTCCTCCAAGGTAAGTCTGGTTTCACTAATATTCTAGGTGTCAATAAATGTAAACAAGGGATATTTTATTCTCAAACTTTAAAAAAAAAACCTTAGCCAATGTCACTCACAGCTGGTTATAAAACAGGAAATAGTAAGAATAAATTGGCAATTTCACACGGGCAAGATGTACACAGTGGGGTCTTCTATAACTGATATCAGAATTGGTGCTTTTTAACTTCAAGATAAATAATTTTGAAGTTGGGGTTGAACAGGGAGTCCATGTTTGCAGATGATTACAGTGGCCATACATCCTTGATTATAAAGGACAGCCCTTTATTTCAGAAATAAAGAGGCTCTTTAGATTTATTTAATTACTTGTTTTCTTGGTTTTGCTCTTGAATTTTCCTTTGCAAAGCAAAGTTATAAACAATTAATTTTTTAAAAAATCCTTATGGACCTTTTTCAGATTTGCCCCTTTGTCAGGATTGTCCTTTATTTTTTCCAGAAAATATGGTCACTATACAGATCATACATAGTTCAATATGCTAAAAAGTTTTTTTTAAGGCATTGTGAAAAGCTCTAAAGCAGTGGTTCTCAACCTGGGGGTCGCGACCCCTTTGGGGGTCAAACGACCCTTTTACAGGGGTTGGGAGACTTCGCCCAGATGCCGCCATTTGGGTTCTTTTACCCTCTCCGCATGTGCAGAATGCTTTGCGCATGCGCAGAGGGTAAAAGAACCCAAATGGCGGTGGCGGGGCAAGGGTCGCGGTGGCAGGGCAGGTCACAGCGGGGTCAAAGGGGCGAGGCACAGGTCGCTGCATTAGGAAGCTTGAGAACCACTGCTCTAAAGGATCTCTCCAATGGGGTGAATGGGTTTCAAAATGGCAAACACAATTCAGTGTTAACAAGTGGAAAGCAAAACCTATTGATGTAAAAATTACAAACTTTCACTTATACATTAATGGGATCTGAGTCATGGTGAATTCCATCTCAATGAAAATGTCAACCCAATGTGCACCTGTTTCAAAAATGGAAAATCTTTTGCTTACAATTATTAGGAGGGGAATTGAAAATAGAACTCCCAGTGTAATAAGATACTTGTACAAATCTATCAGGAGGTCACTCTTGGAGTATTATGTTTTACCTCTAGTCACTGTAGCTGGAAAATATCCAGGAAAAAAAAGGCAACTGAAATAATTAAAGGGATGGAAGGCGCAACTACATCACTGGAGCTTTCTAGCTCAAAATGAAGGAAGGTGAAGGGACTTACATGGGAAATCATGGATGGCGCAGATAATTGCTGTTGTTCTTTTACACCAAAGGTGGGTTCCTCCTGGTTTGGACTGGTTTTATGGAACCAGTAGTAACTTGGCGGCCTGGGTTGCTGGAACCGGCAGCGACCCAGGCCTGCCACGCCCCCGAACCTGCTCTCTCGGCGGCACCATAGGCAGCACCATTTTGTTTTTTGCTTCTGCGCATGTGCAGAAGCTGGGTTTTTGGCACTGTGCATGCGCGAGCACCCACATGACACATCAGGAAGTGAAACGGCAGCAAGGTAAGCCAGAACCCACCCCTGTTTCACACGGTATGAAATTTTAGCTCATCACTGAAAATAATGCAGAAGGAAATATTTTTACGGAGAGCCAAGTTAATAGCAGAATTTGCTGTCAACATCTGGGGCAATAGTAGCCAATTTGGATGGTTTTAAAAGTGGACTGGACAGGCTCATGGAGGATCTGGGTATTGATAGTGATTAATATTGATGGCTGTTTCTCATTTCTAGATCCTGATGCAGAATGCCTAGAGTCAAATGCTAATCTATTATAGCTGTAGATATATGGCACTTTTCCAAAAATGGAAATTCTAAGTAAAAACACCAAGGTATCCAGATTGAAATTCCACATTTTATTTCCATTTCTCCAGGAATGTGAATAGTGATCGGATTTTTGTCACTAGGTAAGAGCATTAGATATTCCTCTTCATCTTTGAATTTTTTTTCAAGCAAATGTGCAAATATTCTAGACTTCTCAGAGATACGTTGAATATTTTATTTTAAAAACAGAATCTGCCGTTCTTAGAGATGAGCTTACACAGGTTTTACAAGTTCTAGTTTTGCTTTCCAGGCTTACAGTATACCTAAGCCCAAAGCATTTAGATTCATTTCATCATGACATATATATTTTGAAAACATTGAAAATTTCTGTAAACAGCATGTTCAAGAATCTGTACTTGTGACTAAGTATTAAACTTGGGAAAAGTTAATTTTTTTAAAATGGCTTCTATTCTGTTAGGTAGGGAGGGAGGTGCAGCTGACAGAAATGAGGCAGACTCAGAAGTAACAGCAACAGCAACCTTTATTTCAGCATCAAGGAACAGAACAGCACAGGAAAAGGGCGTTGTTGCTTACCTGAACGCCCCTTCTCGTAGGGCGGAGCTAGCCTCCAAGAATGGGATGATCCAATCCATCAGCCAATCAGGACTGAGTCTGACTCTATAAAAACTGTCTCCCCGAAGGGATCCCCCTCTTGAGACGAAGGACGAAGTCAGACCCATAGTGTAATACCCCAACCAAACGTTATAATAGCAGGTAACCATGAAAACACAACCAACAAAGAAGAAACCAACAGGGAGGGACTTGGAGGCTAGCTCCGCCCTACGAGAAGGGGCGTTCAGGTAAGCAACAACGCCCTTTCTCCATAGTGGGCGGAGCTAGCCTCCAAGAATGGGACATGCCAAAGCAGTAACGTCCCCTAGGGAGGGCTTTCCTCCAGTTCATGTTACCCCTCCGCTAACAAAACTGTCTGAAGGACATGTCGGCCAAAGTCAGCCTCTGATGAGGTGAACTGATTGACCTTATAAAGATGAATGAAAGCCACCAGAGAAGACCAGGTGGCAGCTCTACATACTTCCTCCAGAGCGGCTCTGGCTGCCCATGCATTAGTAGCGGCGGCCCTACGAGTAGAATGCGCTGTTAGTCCAGCCGAGCGAGGAAGGTTCCGTCCAGTGTAAATGTCAGAAATGACAGCTTGAATCCACCGACCAATCAGTGCTGACGATGCCTTTTTACTCATCGAAGCCTGGTGGAAGTAGACAAACATCACCTCCGAACGCCTGAAAGACGCAGTTCGGAGGTTATAATTCTTAATCGTCCGCAGGACAGTGGTGTGCCTCTGGAGCTCCAAGTCTGGTGAGGGCTGGGCACAAAATGTGGTCAAACTCAATTCCTGTGTCCCGTGGGAGAGGGTATTGACCTTTGGGTGAAATGCCGGATCTAGAGGGAGCCCGACCCTATCGGGGTGGAACACGTAGACTTCCACGTGGACCGATAGGGCCGCCAGCTCCGATATCCGATGTGCCAATGTTATGGCCACCCGGAACGCTACCTTGTGGATCAGATGCCCCAAGGACACCGAGCGAAGGGGCCCGTAAGGTTCTTTGGTTAGGGTGGAAAGCACCCATGGAAGATCCCACGTTGGGTACCTGTGGACCACAGGTGGATAATGTCGGAGGTCACCTTCAAGCAGCGTCGTATCAACGGGTGTGCTGACAACGGCTCGGCCGCATGACAGGTGAGTACGGTGAACAATGCCGCGATCTGGCGACGCAATGTGTTGGGCGCAAAGCCCTAGTCCAAGCCTGCCTGCATGAAGCGCATGACGCCAACGATCGGTAGGTCCACTGGACAGAAAAAAGAGGCGGAGTACCAAGTACAAAAGGTCCGCCACGTGGACAAGTAAATGCACTCCGGTAACGCCCGCCAGGAAGAACGGAGTTTATGTATGATGGAATAAGGCACTCCGCGATGACTCAAGGCGTACCGGTCAAGACCGTCCAGATCCCCCGGAACTCGAGTGGGGAGCCTGTCAGGGTCTCCACGAGGTCGGACCCTAACAAGTGAGGCTGGGAACAGTCTGGGAGTTGAGGTCCACAAGTTGGAAACTGCCAAGTATGAAGACCCTTAGATCCTCACCAATGACCCCAGGGCCCTAACCAAGCCCTAGGATCATCAACGAGCCATGGGGCGTGGGCCATGAGGGAAGTAGAGGTCCCAAGAATCTGAACTCGACACTGCCGAATTGCGGTGTAATGTTCCGAAATTAGTGTGAGGAAGAACCTCCAACACTAGGAACCCGTCTCGCCTACTGCGACCAAGAGGACAGACCGGTGAGCGTCCTGAGGAGGTGGGAAGGATCTAAAAGGGTGAGCCGTTGAGGATCCAATGGTGCCCGTCAACCACCCCCGAGGGAGTCACTAGCAAGAACATAATGTGTGGATACGCTGACCCCCAGGAGACATCTAGATGGTGGAATTATGTAGCAATGGTGAATATCTGGCTCATGAAGATCTGCCAGACCCAATACGGGGACGCAAGTGGAGCAACTGAGAGAGGCCCATCTGGAAGGACCCTCGAGCCCTGATCCGTAGGGATATGGCTGGTCAGCCGGCCACCAGAGGTGTGCTCCAGGAGACAGCCCCTGGGGCTTAGGACTGAATAGCGGCGGCAAACCTCAAGGAGGGTGTCCCTCTGTAAGGGACAAGCCCTGTCCACCCAGTGGGGCGTGACCCCTGTTGTCGGCCTGACCCTCCCCAGGGGCTGGTAGGGAGGGGTCATACCAGGCGAATGGTATGAGGGACATCAGGAAAAGGAACAGAGTGGAATGAGGAGAGATTGCCATGAGAGTAGTGGAAGGAGCATGCCGTTCAGTGAGGATAGAGGCAACTGCTGTGAGCTGAGCTGCCCTTATGGAAGCTGAGAGCGTACCGCAGGCGCCCATCTGAGGACTGCGTGGTGTCCAGCAGCCGGCCAATGACGGATGCGGCGGGAATGATCTCACTGTTCCTGTGGCCACTGTAGGCGCCTATGGCAGCCGTTTCTAACCAGCCCTGTAGCTTCTGCAGCCGGGATTCGACCCCTCGAAGTCCGAACGGGGGTGTCATTGTAGGTGCACCCTTCCTTTGATGGCGTGCTGGACCCTGGTCCTAGAGCCGCCCCATGATGCGTGCTGACCTCTGCTGACGATAAGGCCACAGGCACAACCCCAAACTGCGGGGGGGGAGTTCAGGAACCCCATGGAGGGGGCCAGCTGGGGTGTTCCGGCTTCACGACCGCAGGAGGCGAGTACGAGGTCAGCGGATTGGAATAGAAATCAGGCCAGACAACCTGACAGACTGCGAGAGAAGGTCTGGTCTCGTCCAGACTCCCTTCCATTAGAGGGAGACCAGTAGAGAGCTAATTAAACTATTCTGCGCTCAGTATACGGCCATCCCCAGATAGGGTCCGAACTGGGGCAGGCTTGTCTTGATAGACAATGCCTGCCTCCGCAAACGCACCCGTTCTCATCCCAGTCTGGTCCCTGGGAGCACTCACTGTGGTACAGGTGGATGAAGCCAACATCAGGAATGTCATCTTGCGTATAGTGAGCCGGTGAGAGACATCGGCGACCGTGATTTTACTCTTAGCAGTGAAAGGGTATGAAGGCAAGGCAGCGGAGTCCCTGGACAATGTCCATTCAATGACTCCATGCCCGATGGCATCCGCAGTGGCGGGTGCACCTGACTGGTTACTGAAGGCCGTGGCCCCGAGGCTGCAGAGTGAGGGATGCCGCCAGGGCCAACTTCCGATGCTGTTCAGGTGTTGCCGGCTCCACCGGGGAAAGGCACGTAGAATTAAGCCGCCTTGCACCGATTCTCATGAGAAAACGGCTACCGAGGCCAGAAGGAGGCCTTAATGGCTGGTGTAACATTGCTGGCTATCGCTGAAAGGAAGGCTGCCCGCCCGAGTCCCCAGCTGCCTGTGCAATCCCCTGGCCTATTCCGTCACGTGACTCCTGTTACGGAGTTCAAGGCCCAGGAGGAGCCTCTGAGGCCGTCATGATCTCCACCAATAATCAATGGGCGGAATAAGTAAATGAGCAAGCCCTTGTGACAGATAAATCCGTGCCACAGCGGGGGCAAAATTCCTAAGGCCAATGCAGCCTTAGCTGCTGGTACCTATAGGGGCTTATGTGCTACCTGCCCCTTGCTGACCGCTTGAGCGACAGTTGCACAATCAGTGGGGAGGCAGAGGAGCAGGGGCAGTTGTCGTTGGAGTCTTGTGACAATGAAAAAACTTCCTTCTTGCTCCAGCGCAAGCCGTCATGGACTTAACTCCAAGACCTGACTGTCTGGAGCCGTGCAAAGCGCCAGGGGCAATGGGAACGCCCCCTATGACGGGCTGGTAGCGAGGCTAACTGCTGCTCCGCGAATGCTGTCCGTCATCCCCCAGATTGCTGGGGAGGGGAGGCGCATTAGCGAGTCCTGTTTCATGCGTCGCGTGACTCAGCAGCTGGCCTTGGAGTCTCTTTGTTTTCAGCAGGCCGCCCGAGAATTGGGAGTGATATGAAGCCAGTGCGTGCGCACGCCTATGTCCCCCCAATGCCGGCTGTCCGCTGATCGGGTTGCAGGGAATAGGGAGCGATATGATGCCAGTGCATGTGTGCGCCAAGCTGCCCCGAGAACCGACTGCCAGCTGATTGAATGGTGGCAGTCAGGCAAGCCACGGGGAACCCCCTCAAGCGGATGTAGCGCAAAGAAGGCTAGACTCCTGCCGAGGCACCGCTTACCAATGCGCTGCCATGAGCCTCGAGTGCCTCAGGCCAGGAATGTGAATTGCGGCTGCGCGTGACGGGAGTAACGAGAGACCGGTCAATTTTGCACTGTGGCGCTACCTACCGACGCGCCGCCATCTCACTGTAGCGCCCCTTGCTAACGCGCCGCCCTGGGACACGAGTGCCTTCGGCCAGTGAGAGTGAAAGGCGGTGGTGCGCAGCATGGAAGGGAGCCGTAATTGCCTCAGCTGTGATGCGGCTAGTGCTATTGATGGCCATAGCCGCCACCGATCCTTCGGCCCCGCTCAATTCCCTTAAGGGAGAGGCCTTGAGCTAGATGGGTCACAGGGAGTAGGCACGGCATTTGTTGATACCGTAATATTAGTCCGTCGCTAAGAGCAATCGCTGGTAGATGGGTCGCCCCCCCCTTCAGCGCGAGACGTGCTGGCGGCCATGGCCCGGAGGTCCTGAGCCCCCTCAGCCCGGTAGGGTGGCTCGTCACATAACAGCCCCTGCACTGGTGTGACGTATAAATGTGCGTGCTGTAGGCCGTTTGCAGGCCAAGGTAGCAGTGAGGGCTTGTGACAGTTGCAATGGCAGGAAGGAGATCCCGACCTGGGATCAATTTTGTGAGGAGTGGGGGCGGGCGCAGCGCAGTCTAGGAGCTTGCCGCCATGAAGACACAGCTCGTGTGCCGATTGGGAGGCACCGTAGTGTTTTCCTTTTCTTCCTCCCTGCGGCACAGCTATCTTGGGAAGGAGCGACCAGAACTGCCGTTGGCGCGAGCAAGCGTAGGCAGAGAAGCGGCAGGCGCGGCTGCGAAGGGGCTACCCGATCATCAGCTGTTGATTGGGTGCCTCCTGCTGTGCTCGGCGGCGGCGGTGAGGCTTCTCTCGTCGGTGCCGGCTGTGACGGAGAGGTGGCTGGCGCGGCCGCGAAAGGGCTACCCGATCATCAGCTGTTGATCGGGTGCCTCCTGCTGTGCTCGGCGGCGGCGGTGAGGCTTCTTTCGTCCGTGCCGGCTGTGACGGAGAGGTGGCTGGCGTGCATGTGCCGGAGGCTGCCCGAACGTCAGCTGGAGGGCGGGGCCTCCCGCTGTGCTGGGTTGCTGCTGTAATGGCCGTTCGCGCCAAAAATGACGAGCGGATGGCCCAGCAGTCGCGGCGAAGGCTGACAAGCCCAGCAAAGGCAACGAAGTGCGAGAAGACGATTTCTGGAGGTGCCGGCTGCCCCACGTTGAAGGAGCTTGGAGCCGGAAAGGGAGGAGGTGAGGCAGTGGCCGCACAAGCGCGAGGCTTCAGCGGTTGTAGATGACAGTCACACGAGGCCTCAGACTCCTAGCAGTTAGCGGCAGAGCCGCCCTGGCCGGTGGTCACAAGCGCTAGACTTTAGTGACTTGTAGTCCGGGGGTGTTGGTGGCCAGGCCGCAGCAGAAATCCACAGACAGCGAAATTCTACAGGCCGCAGTCGCAATGACAGGAGGCTGGCAGGGCTGTCAAAAGGGCTTGGGCCCACACTCGCATCCTCCCCACTGAGCCAGACAGGGTCTTGGGGAGGTAGTGAAGCACTCACAGATAGAAGATGATTGAAGAGAAGACAGAATGATGAGAGATGAAGGTAGTTGAGGTAACCTGCAAGGTTGGGGTGACACAAATCCTTGACCTAGGACTGAGTCGAAAGAGGGGGATCCCTTCGGGGAGACAGTTTTTATAGAGTCAGACTCAGTCCTGATTGGCTGATGGATTGGATCATCCCATTCTTGGAGGCTAGCTCCGTCCACTATGGAGAACAAGCGGTTTTGACAGCTCCTTTTATAGTGGAGCTGTCAAACTCCGAGCCAATAACAGGGCTTGGTTTTCCTGCTTGCCGGCTGCTCGCATCAGAGCCAATCAGGCTCGACCAGCAGCCGGTGCAGTCGTAAATGCGAGGACTCAACTTATTCCTACTATATTTTGCCAATCAATTGCAATACATTAGAAGTTCAATTTCAAAACAACAGTAAACTTCAAATGAAAATGTACTGATCTGGTACTGAGTAATGGCTTACATATTCTTAGCGCAGAAGTAGAAAATTCAGAACTGGCAGCTTGCATTAGCTTCCAAGTCCTGTTTTTATGGCACCCTGAAGAATTATGTTACTGATCTTGGCTGGTGCACCATCAGATCAAGAAGGATCATCCATTTTCTCAGGAGAGTAATAAAAAAAATAACCTGTGGGACAGAAGGAGAGTTGGGACACTGGCTAGGATAAATAAAATCAGTCCTACTGACATGTAAATTTAATACCAAATCAGGTTAAAATGCATTTGTCAATGCATTTGTACCTCTGTGCATTACAACGTTGTTGTGGCCCGCCTGCAAGCTCGTGCAGCCTGGGCCTTTGGAATCTTCAGTGCCTCTTGGCAGTGCTGAGAAAGGAGGGGCTACTCCTTTCCTGAATGCAAGAGCATGCAGGGCTGCCAAGAGACAGGAAGGTTTATTCTGGAGGAGGTCTCCTCAAGAGTAGAGCTGCAGGCTAATTGGCCACGCCCTGAGACTATTTAAGTCCTAACCACACTGAGCCTAGTTGCAGAGAACAACGATCGGAAAAGAGACCTGTCTGATTATAGCTTGCTCCACGACTCTGGTTTTGGCATTCTCTGTGTTGATTCTAGCTCTTGAATTCTGTGAATCCAGTTTGCATCTTGTCTCTTGCCTTTCCTCTGGGACTCATGCCAAGCACAATAAGCTTTGTGAATTACCTCTTGGACTTCGGCCAGCTGTTAAGATAAGATATTAACAACTGGGTTTATTAACTAAAGAACTTCTGCCTTTAATTTTGCTTTGGACGCTTCTAAGACTGTATTAGAAGACTTTGCTTACATTAGTAAAACAAACTGTGTTTAGACGATTGTGTGTGAGTAATTATTGGTGGGCTCGATGCCGGGACCGAACAAACGTATCAGCTATTGTGCTATTTTGTTGTCCAAGTATTCTGTAAATCTAGAGAATTAACTTATAACTTATGGGATTTATTAATATTTATATTTTACCATGTTTGGTGAACCATTTAAAGAAGAGGAAGTCACCTTTCTTTGCTGCAAAAAAGGAGAGAGAGAGAGAGAGAGAGAGAGAGAGAGAGAGAGAGAGAGAGAGAGAGAGAGAGAGAGAGAGAGAGAGAGAGAGAGAGAGAGAGAGAGAGAGAGAGAGAGAGAGAGAGAGAGAGAGAGAGAGAGAGAGAAGAGACCAGAGCCTGGGCAGTTTGTTAGCCCTCAGATGGAGAGTCAACAGCCCCCAGGTCTGGAGGTGGCTGATAAGGAAGAGGAGGAACAGCTGGGTCCAGTGCCTGATGCACGGATATGCAGAAGGAAGAGGAGAGGAGAGCAGTGGAAATCCGTGGGTCGATCCTTGGGAAGGAAGAGCCACTGCTGCTAGCAAAGCCCCACCCTAACTCTGGGGATAAAAGGCATGGGGCAGAGTTGAATAGTTGAATGTGGCAGACAACTATTCATCTTCCAGCTGGACGGACTTGTTAGCCTGCGGTGAGAGAGAAACTTTTTGCTGGGGTCAGAACACAACCTTGTTGGCTTTGCATAAAGCCATGAAGATTGGTTGTCTGCACAGGCTTGGGGACCCAAGTAAGTTAAGGTGCCTGTTTCCTGGCAATATTAACATCCATAGTAGCAATTTTACATATATACATACATACATACACACACACACACACACACACACACACACACACACACACATTGCATTGTTTTAATAGTTTTTAATAGTTTTTATATTTTATGATGTATATTTTATTTATTTTATAAGTATTTCTAACAGGACTACCAGATTCTGTAACAGCTTTGTTCCCTATGCCATCCATCTGGTAAACTCACAAGATTCATTTTTCTTGCCATGTACATGTATACATCTGAACTAGACTGTGTTGTTTCTCTGTCATATATTATATGTGGGTATATACATAATTTTGTATTTATTTACTTATTTACTTTGTCATGTTTATGTAGTGTATATTGGAGGTGATGACCTTTTGAGAGCTGTATGCAATGAAATTTCATTTTAATGTATGCCAATTAGTGTATATTCAAAGTGACAATACAGTTATTATTCTATTCTATTGCCCAGACTCACTTGTATAGAAATCAAATCCAATGAAATAAAAATAATTTATAAATTTATAATTTTATAAAAATAAAAAATAAAATAAAAGTGATTTAGGAATGTGGGTTGCAACATATGAACCAATATACCACCCATACTACACATACATGTTTATCTCTACAAAAAATCAAAATAATTTTAACAGCCCTTAGGATATATTTTATCAAAGGATAGTTTATTTTGTCTCTGTTTCTCTGTGCTTGAAGGGAACATGGATATATATTTTATTTTATTTTATTATTTAGGATTCTTATATGCCACCCTACTCCCTGGGGACTCAGGGCGGCGTACAACATTTGAAGAACCGCTAAACAATACAATTAAATTTTTTTAAAATACATTTAAAAGGCATACAAAATCTTACATACATAGGGGAGACCAAGATGAATTTGGTCAAATACTGTATATTACAACAATACAGCAATACAGCCCATAAATTACACCGCAGGAATCAGAAATGATGCTGGATCATTAGAAACTTTTGATTATCGCTTTCATTATCTCTGAATGTTTTCATTGCCACACTTTTTAAATAATTTCTCTCCCCCCCCCCCATAACATTGTTAAAGCCATTTTTCCGAGAGGAAGTAAAATGGTGAAGGTTCACCATGAGCATAAAGAAAATTCGAAGTGAAGTCTCCTTGTTAGAATATGATCTGATAGGGATATTCAGCAAAACATAACTCCTACTTTACTACTAATATATTTATTTTCTGTTGGTGTAACAAAATTATTTCTGTCATTTTTTCACAGAAAAGAGACAAAAATATTTTTGTTACTCCAGCTTTATTTAAATTTAGGCAAGTATTTATCCAATCAGATGATTGGACCAGGACTTCAAAAAAAAAACAACAACATTTTTTCATCTCCTCGCCTTTGTTGAAACAGGCCAATCAATAGAACTTGAGCTTTTCTAGACATTAGTAAGTATGCTTTCTAATGCTACTGCGGAAAACTGAAACAGACCAAATGTGAAAGTGTAAATTGCAAAATTATAACACACTATAGTGGTTAATAAGGGATGCGGTGGCTCAGTGGCTAAGACACTGAGCTTGTTGATTGAAAGGTCAGCAGTTCAGCGGTTCGAATTCCTAGTGCCGCTAAAGGTGAGCTCCCGTTACTTGTCCCAGCTTCTGGCAACCTAGCAGTTCGAAAGCACATAAAAAATGCAAGTAGAAAAATAGGGACCACTTTTGGTGGGAAGGTAACAGCGTTCCTTGCGGCTTTGGCGTTTAGTCACATGACCATGGAGAAGTCTTCGGACAGCGATGGCTCTTCGGCTTTGAAACGGAGATGAACACCGCCCCCTAGAGTTGGGAACGACTAGCACATATGTGCAAGGGGAACCTTTACCTTTACCTTATAGTAGTTAATATCTACTATATTAACTTTCCGCATTGTGTTACTGCTGGTTCGCTTAGGGACGTGCCACACATGCGCAGTACACATGCGCAGTACTAAAAAAAGGCTTCTGCACATGCGCAGAAGCAAAAAGCAAGATGGTTGCACCTATGGTGCCGCCTAGAGAACCGGCTTGAGGGCATGGCAGGCCTGGGTTGCTGCCGGTTCCAGCGACCCAGGCCATCAAGTTACTACCTATTCTATAGAACCGGTCCGAACCGGTAGGAACCCACCTCTGATCTAGATATGTATTATGATAGTATTTGCAAGAACTGGTCAGCATGAGAAAAAGCAAAGCCTCTAAGATTTGAAGACCTGACGTTTTTCATTTTCAAAGCAATTATTTAAAGGGATCCAATTATTTTTCAAGATATGCTGCTTGCAGGTCAAGCATTTTATAAAATTAAAAATTATTAGAGGGATTGTAAAGTGTTGGATGGGTAGTTAGGCCTGAAGATTGGAGAATAATGGTGTCAGATATGATGTTTTCTCCCACATCTCCCAGTTCTTTGTTTATCAAAACTGTTAATTCTTCTTGAAGAGAATAAAATAGAAAAAGGTGATACAAAATATCCAAATACATTCTTATTTGGAAATGGCATTTATCCTTTTGGCATTCGGCTTGCAATGTATGAATCACAAATATGTAACAACTAGGGAAATGGAATATAGTTCTACTTTTCAATTAATGCCTGAACAAAAAGGACAAACAACAGTTCACAAGAAACAAGGGCACACACTACATGTTAAGCTTGCCTGGATATGTGACTTTCAGATTAAGTACAAATTTTGCATCAGGAAGCAGTGACATTTCTTGGCACCGAGAGCAACAATAGGTAATAATGGACATCTAGAAGTGATGGGATGAAACTAAATTACAAGAGAACAGTAATGAACATAATGTCGCACTTCTGTGTTTAATAACCGAATGTGCACACACGGGATGCTTTTGTTGATTCTGGTGCAATATTCCAGTTTCAGCTTCCATATAAACGTACCTTTATTAACAATATGTAAAGTGCTGAATTAGGGAGATCCATATAGCTATGAGCCTTCAAAAAGTTGAAGATTTCTCAATGATAAAAATATATGTACTCACATCAGTATAACATTCAAAGGATAAATATGTAGACCACATTCCCACCCTAGTATCCTGAAGTTATGTGGATACAATTACAGGAATTTCTAATTAGCACTATCCTTCTGAATGGGAGATTTTCAACCTGCAGTACTTCACTAGACTTAAGATGACAACCCTGTGCCATTAAGCTGGTGTCAATTCTTAGCAACCACCTAGAGAGATTTTCCCCAGAAGGATCTATCCCCAGCCTGATCCTTTGGGTCTTCCAATGGTACATCCATCACTACTGTAACTAAGTCAGTTGTGGGTTCCTACAAGTGCGGTCCAGTGCGCCATTCCGGTAGGGACCCGCCAATTGCGCAATTTGCGTGTGATGGCTCCGGTGCTGTCTTCGCTGGTCTGTCGTGCAGGGCCATCTTTTTTCTGCAATTTTTGGGCTTTTTTTGCTTCCTGCGCATGCGCGGAAGCAAAAACTCACGAGGAGATGCATGCGCGTAGCGAGCATGCACGCAAAATGAGATGATGCGCATGCAGCACACCGGTACGCAGGTAAGAGGAACCCGCCCCTGAACTAAGTCCATTCACCTTAACAGAATAACAGAATTGCAGAGTTTGGAAGGGGTCTTGGAGATCTTCTAGTGTCCAACTCCCTGCTCAAGCAGAAGACCCTATACCATTCCAGACCTTGTTGCTGGTCATCCTCTTATTGTTTCTTCTGCCTTTCTCAGCATTCTCTGGTTGTCCAGAGAGTTATGTCTTTGCATAATGTGTCCAAAGTCTGATAATTCAAGTCTGTTTATTTCTGCTTTGAGTGAGAACATTGCATGGATTTCTTCAATGATCCTATTTGTTTGTTTTCTTGGCTATCCTTAGTGTTTCTAGGTGTCTTCTTCAACACCAAAGTTCAAAAGCATCAATACTGTTTCGATCCTGACTTCCATATTGTCTGCAAAGTTCTGATTTTTGTAAGTTAAATGCATCATCACGACATCTAATATATTTTCCAAGACTTTCATTACTGTTCTTCCAAGTGCTAGTCTATGGCATATATCTTGAATGCTTGTTTCTTTACTGCCGATGGATGATCTTAAAATGTAGAAGCTATCCACCACTTTGGTACCCTGTTTTCCCCAAAATAAGACATCCCTTGATAATAAGCCCAATCAGGCTTTTGAGTGCATGGCGATAAGGCCAAGCGCTTATTTCAGGGTTCAAAAAAATATAAGACAGGGTCTTATTTTCGGGGAAACACGGTATCTTCATAGCCAGTTCTAAACCTGTTTGTAATACCTGTTGTCCTTAGTTTGTTCTTTATATTTAATTTTAGTGCCTTTTTTCACTGTGCTTCTTGACTTTCCTTAGAGCTCGCTGATCATTCACATTTTCAGCTATCAGATTAATATCATCAGCATAATGCAAATTATTAATGCTTATCTTTCTCATTTTTAAAACCATGGTCAATTTCTTTAAATCCAACTTCCCTCAATATACATTCAGGTTGAATAAATAAGGGGGAAATATGCAGTCTTTTTTTCAATTCTTTGCCAAGTGATATGTTTGTGGGTTCCTATTTTTTTAAACCATATTTTACTTATTGAACATGATCAGCACAATTAAAAGTCTTTCTATAATCCAGTAAAGCACTGGCTTCTCCTTTTATTTTTTATTTTTTTAATTCTTTGGCTTTCTCAATATATAGCATGCATCAGCAATGATGTTACATGATTCTTAGGCTTCAAGCTAAAGTCAGCCTGAACACCTGGCATCTTCCTTTCTAAGCAGGGTTTAATCTGCATTGGATTATCCAAGCATCATTGGTGTGTGAAATCAAAGCTGTTGTTCAACACTGTTCAAACTTTGTAAGTCTCATTTCTTTGATATTGTTATGTAGATTGTTTTCATTTGTTCTCTAAATGGCCATTGTGCTGTTCTTCATATTTGCTGGCAAAGTTTGGTTAGCATTTTTACTGATTCTTCTTCTATTGCTTGCCACATTTATTTACTGTAGATACTGCATGAATGCCTATAGCATTCAAACTTGTAATGACTGAAGCGCTCATCTCATTTCAATGGCTAGTGCAGGTGGTTCTCAACTTACAACAGTTCATTTAGTGACCATTCAAAATTACAATGGCACCAGAAAAAAGTGATTTATGACTGCTTTTTTTCGCACTTACGACCACTGCAGCTTGCCCACGCTCATGTGATCCAAATTCAGATGCTTGCAACTGACAGTTGCACTGTCCTTGGGCAATGTGATCACTTGTTGTGACCTTCTGACAAGCAAAATCAATGAGGAAGTTAAATTCACTTAACAACTGTATTCCTAATTCAACAACTGCAGTAATTCATTTAACAACTATGGCAGAGGTCTCCAAACTTGGCAACTTTAAGACTTGTGGACTTCAACTCCCAGAATTCTCCAGCCAGCATAACTGGCTGGAATTATGTCCACAAGTCTTAAAGTTGCCAAGTTTGGAGACCCCTGAACTATGGCAAGAAAGATCGTAAAATGGGGCAAAACTCATTTAACAAATGTTGGCAACAGATATTTTGGACTCAATTGTGGTCCAGAGGTGGGTTCCTACTGGTTCTAACCAGTTCTTTAGAACCGTTAGTAAACCTGTGATGACATCACGGAGCTGGTTCTGTGGGTGCCAGTCTGTGAGTGCCGCCATCTTGGATTTTTGATTGTTGCGGGGGGGAAAGCGCACCTGGCATGACCCTGAGCGAACCACCAGCAAAACGATCCAGAACCCATCCCTGTTGTGGTCGTAAGTCGAGGTCTACAGGCCTTGTACTATAGGCCCTGTAAATAGGAAATATTTTCTAAGATATCTTGGCTCTTGACAACTCTTACTGTATAGAATTTCAATACCTTCCATTTTTGTTTCATCTTCTTTGAATCAGCTACTAACTGCCCACTTGCATCCTTTACCATACCAATTAGAGGTGGGAACCTTGTTCTGAGTTCAGAGAACTTTTGGAAGACTGCTTGTTTTTTCTTTTCCCCCCCTTTTATTTCCTTACAAATGTTGTTGTAATACTAACTCTTGTCTTGTCTAACTGTTCTTTGTAATTCTTTGTTAAATTCCTTCTTGTAATCTGTCTTGACTATAGTTTTCTTTGTTTTTTTTCAATTTCCACTGTTTGTTTTGCTATCTATTCGTTTTCTTCTGTTACTTGATCTTTGATCATTCTTTGATCATTCACCCTTAACAATTTACTTTAACTTAATTCTACAGTTTTTCTAATTCCCTATCAATGAGGTTCAGGAGCTCAAAGTGATCCTGATGATCACTGTGATATTGTGTGTGTGTGTGTGTGTGTGTGTGTGTGTGTACATACTCTTCCTCTTTCTTCCTCTCTCTCCCTCCCTCCCTCCCTCCCCTCTATCTATCTATCTATCTATCTATCTATCTATCTATCTATCTATCTATCTATCTATCTATCTATCTATCTATCTATCTATCTATCTATCTATCTATCTATCTATCGTCTCCCTTTATTTTCATTTATCAGCAAAAAATGTTACACACACACACACACACACACACACACACACACACGCACTATAGGGATGTGTGTGTATATACATATACTATACACACACTCATATATACATACATACACATATACATATAGATATATACATATACATACATATATATATATATATATATATATATATATATATATATATATATATATATATATATACACAGAGTATGTATGTATGTATATGTATATGTTATGTATGTGTGTGTGTGTGTGTGTGTGTGTGTGTGTATGTATGCACACACACACACAATGTAAACTGAATGGCATTCTTCTTTTACTTTAGCTTAACTTGTACATGATAAGATTGTGATCTGTTCTATTGTTAGTCACCAACCACTAATTGTACCAAAAATGTAGACATTAGGTGATCTCCATGGTCATAGGCATTTTTGAAGACTATGTTGGAAATGAAGAAATAATTGGACAGAAATTGATTAATCATTCTGCATTTATTTTTGGTTTCATAGGTCACATGGGCCACAACATTATCCTCCTTAGTATTTCCAATTAGTATTTCCAATTTTTTGGCATGCCACTCTATAGTCAAGAGCAGCAGATATTATTTATTTTCAGATTAATCACGACAGTAAAACTTGTCAACTATCTCTTCTGAATCGGTAATTGGAGCTTAAACTTGGTTTATTGTCATATTAAAGGGTCACTAGATGGGACCATAAATATTTATTTATTTAGTTTGTAATTTCAATTGTTATGCCTGCCCATTTGAGACTACTATTGAGCTCTACAAATATAATGACACTGGTGAGTTGAAGCCTTCACATCCATTCACTGATACCGAAGATGACAATGTGTAGTAAATTCATTTCATCTTTCAGTGTGTTGAACTTTCTCATATTTATGTTTCTTTCATTCTATGTTCCTATTGTAATTCTGTCTTTCTAACTTCAAATTTTCTTTTCTTGCATGGCAGCATCAGCAACTAGAGATCCTGAAAGCTTTAACCTATCCATGTCATAAACACCATTGGTAGTGCAAGGGATCTGCAGCTTTTGTTCAGTTGTCCGTTGAGTGCCATCTGACCTGCTGGGTCCATTATCCAATACTATATCATCAGTCAATGTATTTTCTATTCATGTATTTTTCTTGGTAGAATATCATTACTTTCTCCCACACAGTACGAAATGATGCCTTTGCCATTGTCATTAAAGTGATCATTTGCCTCCCTACATAGGTTCCTGCTTACTTTAGCTGAGCAGCTGGGATGACATTCACATCTTGTGCAAATCTGCTGGAAGTCCATACTACTGGAATACTCATAGTGTTTTTTTGCTCATCCCTCCTCTGTCTCAAAATGCAAATACAAAATAATATTAACAAATATTGTTAATATAAAATACATGTAATAAAATATTTGTATTAACAATACAAAATATTATTGCATGTATTCTACCAACTAGAAAGTTTATGCAATGCTGGTAGAAGTGCTATAGGAAACCTTATAGAGTTTCTGCTAGTCATTTTAGATTATCTTGATTTTTTTTACATTTTATTTCCAAATTTACAATATAAACATCAACTGGAAAAAACAACAACAATAAACAAAGCAAAAACTAAAGACCCAAAAAATGTGCATAAATTGTCCCCTCAGTTGAATACTGATAAATATATTTCAACAATAATAGTTTCCCCCCTTGCAAAACAGGTCTACAATTTATAAACTTCAACAACTCTATTTGCCAAACTAATTTGACCTACCATCTATTTACTGTAAAAAAAAAATCAGTTTATAGATAAAGCAAAGAGCAATGCTAAACTTCAAAGCCCTCTGTTAACAATCTATTATTGTATTTCACAAGCAGAAAGTCCACTACGGCTTCTAATCTACTATCGACCACTGCAATCATTATCTGTAATCTGTCCAGGATCAAATATCTTCAATTGATTCTTAATAATAAAGCTTTTCCTTAAAATTATAACAGGGATCTTTCCCAACAATTGTATTTCATTACCCCAAATCATAATTCTCTGTTGTGAATATCTCCGCTATAGAGCACTGCACAACAGAACAACTAGACACAAGAATAGTTTTCCCCCGAACGCCATCACTCTGCTAAACAAATAATTCCCTCACCACTGTCTAACTATTCACTAAGGCTGCATTACTATTACTATTTGTCTTCTCATCGTTCCTATCACCCATCTCCTCCCACTTATGACTGCAGGACTGTAACTTGTTGCTTGTATCCTTACAATTTATATTAATATTGATTGTTTCCTGGTTGCTTATTTGTACCCTATAACTATCATTAAGTGTTGTACCTTATACATTCTTGACAAATGTATCTTGCCTTTTTATGTACACTGAGAGCATATGCACCAAAGACAAATTCCTTGTGTGTCCAATCACACTTGACCAATAAAGAATTATATTATATTATATTTTAGATTATCAAGATGATGTGTGTACCCATGGGCATTTCTCTTGACCACTTTTAAGCCCCATATCCAATTTGACTTTAGATGTGACAATCTCCATCATCATTTTATCAGAATGCCTTTGAGACCCATATATTATGCATAGGGGTTCCTATATGTGACAACTTTTCTTTAAAACAAATAAGATGAGCTAGATTTGTAAATAGGATCCTGAAAGACTAAAAGAATTGTAACAGGGCATAACCTTACCTTTTGATGAATGGTATTTTCTGACTAGGCATACATATGGATAGCTATTGTGAATATGAAAGACACCTTCCTCATGCTTGTTAGCATTTAATGGCAGATAAACATTCATTAAATGGCATAGAAATTCCAAATGGAATAAAAAGGTATAAAAATGGCATAACAGGACTGCCTGTATCAACCAACAATCAGTATAAATTAGATTTCTTATCCACTTCATTATGGGTTCTTCTTGAAGTTCCTGAGATAAATATATTTGCAAGTCAGGAATATTTTTATATTCACAACATATGTGCATCAGATACTAAGTTGATCAACCAAAGTCTCATTGTCCAGTATAAATAAATAAGCTATAATAAATTCGGCATTAATATTTTGCAAAAACTGTATAGATCGAAAAGCATTCATGAAAAGTTCTCTAGGCAATACTTTTGAGTAATGAATCAAAAAACTGCAATAAAAGGGGTTAAAGGTATAACATGAATGATTGATTGTAGATGATTTATCCAAATGCAGTTCTAAGAAGCTTTAACAGTTTCTACATTAAATGTAGATTTCTTTTTTTTTCTGAGCAGTCAAACAGCTGCGATGTCAAAATATTTCAGTGGCAAATCCTCCTTAATATATCGGAAATATCTAGAGAAAATTATAGCTTCCATTCTGGATAATCAAGGACTATTGCTGAAGGCGAAAAAACATTGATTTGTGGGTAGAAAGTGACTAAGTTCCATGATACACTTTTAAGGCCAATCAAGGGTTATGTTACCAAAAGAAATATTAGATGAAAAGAAATATAGTTAGCTTGATACACATTTATGGCCTTATATCCATGAGAAAGCCACTTATTAAGTGATTTAGTGCATGAGAAAGGAACAATAACACACAGAAAGTCACACATAAGCACACATATATCAAGATGAGCTGTAAAGCACAATTACAATCCATCCTGGGGGAAAAACCAACCACACAAGAAGGATTGGGAGGAAGGACAGAGAAAAACACTAAACTGTAAACCAAAATTTTACGTTGTTTGTGGAATATGATGATCACGTTGGTTTAGTATGACTGCCACAGTGTCTATGCGGTCAACTTGCCCCAGTTAATTTATTTAATTTAAATTTATATGGTTGCCTAACTCAAATAAATGACTCTGGGCAGCTAACAATTAAAAACAGAATAAAAACAATAAAAAAACACAATACGCTCTAATTGTATAGGTGCACCTTATGGGAAACAATAAGCTTTCAGTGATGAACTTCTTCAAAAGGAAGTAACTAAAACTTTCTTACACCAAAGAGGCCAGCTAAACTGGAGGAAAAGAAAAAGTAGATATGCTTTTCATTATAAAATGAAAGGAAATCCAACGATTTATTATCAGAACTGCAATCTCCTTTAATGGATTTATATCCAAGTAAGTCTAACAAGCCACTGTTGTAACCATACTTACTGGAGAGCAAACTCCATTTAAAAGAATGGGATTTACATATAAGAGCTTTATAGTAATTTCACATTTAGAGATATAGAAATGAGTAGGTGTGAACCTTCCATTCTTCCTTTGATCTGAAAAATTATCCAGAAAGGGATGTCAAACTTTTTGAGTAAAGGGAAAAAATGGTTTTAAAGAAATAAGGAAGAAGAAGATCAAGGAAGCAAAGTATTATCAAATTTCCAAAGATCTATTCAAAACAAGAAGAATGCTGAGCAGCAAGAAAGAGTTTGGGGAAGTGCAATCTAGCTCCCCAAAGGATTAATGCCACAATCTAAAGATGCTTACAGTACATTGAGTTTGTTCCCCTTTAAACTGATTTTCACTCAACCTTGATTTGGCAGAAAACCATACCAGCATGACATTAACTATTCCCATTGCCAGGCCCTATGCTGCTTCCGTCTAGCTGGGGACATGATGAAGGCAATGTCATGGGGTTATGACAGATTTCTGGGTCTCATTATTCCTGGTTCTCTGTCTCACAAGCCCTTGAGGGACCCCAGCTCACATTACTATTCCACATTTCATTAAGGAGGTGGCTGCAATATGCTGACTCTTCTAGGCTTCTGTTGATGGCAGCAGATGTCCTGGGCCGTAAGGGCTGTCAGAGCATAAAGTTTTCCAATTATCTGTACTAACATTTCCAGTAGCATACTGAGGCTACAATATAATCTGTTTCCCTTCACACCAAATGCCCTTGGGTCTATAAGTAGCGTTCCACCATTTATATTTCTTGGGTTCTTTTGTATTCTTATCTCAGACCTTTGCCAATTACCTTTTCAGTCCTATTCTATTTTGACTCGGGTTTGTAGAAGTATTATACAAATAAAAATAACTATTGTAATACCAAAAATCATTGTCTCCATCCCCAGTTATTGTCTCAAATGTCTTTCTTTCTATATAAAGTAGATATAAAACAATAAAACAGACAACCACTATCTTAGATAAACAGATTTTTGCAGTCTGACATTAAAATTCTCAGTGCTGGTTCTATTACCGGCTATGGCCAAGACTTTAAAATCTCTAGGCCTTTAATCACCTTAGTTGCTCTTCTTTGCACTTTTTCCAAAGTCTCAACATCTTTTTTGTAATGTGGTGACCAAAACTGGATGCAGTGTTCCAGGTGTGGCCTTACTAAGACTTTATAAAGCGGTACTAATACTTCATGTGATTTTGATTTTATTCTTCTGCTTATACAATCAAGGATTGTATTAGTTTTTTTGGCTGCTGCCGCACAACTGCTGGCTCATGTTTAAGTGATCGTCCACTAGGACTTCTAAATTGGTACACAAGCACTGATAACTTGCTACACTAGCACTAGGACTCCTAACTTGCTACACTAGCACTGATGACATTACCTAGTTTGGGTAATGAAACGTCTGCAAGACAAACAAGCAAGCTCAGAGAGCACCAAGGAGCCCTCAACTTGCTACCCTATTTGAACTTCATTTACGACACAAACCCATCAGTATTCAGAGTCTTGGCAAAGAAAGATGGTTTCACCTGAGACCTTTTTAATCAGGAAAAGCCCAAGAAATTTTATCTGAAATTTCATTCATTCATCCATCCATCCATCCATCCATCTATCCATCCTATTTACATGGCCACCTAATCTCACAAAGAAGTGGCTCTGGGTAGCATACAACAAAGCTAAAAACAGTATATACAAACGAGTATTAATATTGTTATGGTTTGTTGCATAAGTCAGCCAAATAGTCAGATTGGATTTGGTATTCATATCTATCAATAAAGTTCTTCTCAAGGACCTGGGATAGGCAGATGCTGTTGTTTGATGGTGTTAAAGGTACCATCGCAGGATGTAAGCTGTTCCAAATAAAACTGCCTTTTACAATTGACTCATGGTGATTTTGTCAATGTCAATGGTGTTCAAGTGATGCTCCAAATGTTTTGGGATTGCACCTATCACGACTGGTACTATGTTTGCTTTTTTTGCCACAGTAATTCTACAGTACTTCTATTCTTTGTATTTTGTGATTTCCCATTATTATTCATAATTTTAAAATTATAAAAGGCACAAATCTAAAAAAATATTACACAAAAAGTAGGTGTTAATTATCCTAGAACTATTTCAATATTTCACAAGTCACCATGCCTGGCAACAAAATTCTCTTGAGGGACTTATGGAAGCTTGAAAGGGATGAAGCCAGCCTCACCTTGTGGGGAATAATGTTCCATAAAAATGGAAAATGCCCACCACTGCCTACCAAATGAAACTTATTAAACAACAGGATCCATGGTATGCTCTTTATCCTGGATCTGTAGAATGGGCAGATGTATTTGAGGAGAGGCAGTCCTTCATATAACCTGATCCAATGCCATGCCTTTTAAAAGTAAAACCTGCACCTTGATTTAGACCTAAAAAGAGAATGGTAACCAATGCAGGTGGGGAGCAGAGGAAGAACATGTGTTCTAGAAACACATATAATTGTCCATGTTACTATATTCAGCAGCAAGTGAAGCTTCTACATACTCTTTAAGATAGTCTCATATAGAGCACATCACAGTAAAGGTCTAAGAAACAATAAATATAATTTAGGTAATACATTGGTTGTAAAAATGTATTTAGACACTGGAATTCAGCCTTCATTGAAATGAGAGTACAGAAGGGAGAGAAGAAAGGGAATAAAGAATAAACCACTGGAGAATGAAACAAAGTCAAATTTTGATAGTCCCAAAAGTAATGGAATATGTTTCCAATAGTGATTTGACAATAAATATGACCTACTATTAATGAAATCTTGTTCACGTTTGAGGATCTAAGTTTAGATGGGATTGGTAAATCCAAAAGTATATTATCTAACACTTTCTTGTAGCATTACTGTGCCTAGAGTTAGTTCTCATTTTAAATAAATCTCTAATCCTATAATCACAAAACACGCTTGTAGTTTCCTGTGTGTAATTTAATCTTTCACTTTTAAACGATGAGGTCAAACCGGAAATCTATCTTAAATCAAATGTTGATAGGGTGTCTCTGCACTTGATTCTCCCAGATTAACTAGCCATTCTGGTTTCACGGAAGCTCTCATATCTTTGATCAGATACGGAATGAACAAACTACCAAAGCATATAATCCCTTAAAGAAGACATCCTTGGAAATTTCCTTTTCCTTTTCGCTTTTGAGAGACAACTCTGAGATTCTTTCTGTTACTGCTTGTGCCAGTGATTTCTAGCAGCCAAACGTAAGAAGCTTTTCAAGTGCACTGCAGCCTGTCTTAGGTCAAAGTATTCAATCCAGATTCTTGGAAGGGTTGAGTTGGGGATTGGCTTCCATTAAAAATAAAATAAAACAAGCTTTGAGCTTTGAAGGAGTTTGATTATGAATATAATTTTTATTCCAATGAAGTATTTAAAAAAGAATCACTCCAAGCAGGAACGACACAGTAAAAAGCTGTAACCACAGTTTGGAGCATTTCTTATTGAAAATTGATTAATGTGGATACGTTTTGCCTTCCCAGACTAAAGGTATCTACACTCCACAATTCTTTTTCTTTAAGGTGCTAGACCCCTGATTCAGAAATATTACCTCTCAACTCTCCCCCCAAACTGACACTACTACTGTGTTTCCCCGAAAATAAGACCCTGTTTTATATTTTTCTGAACCCTGAAATAAGCGCTTGGCCTTATTGCCATGCACTCAAAAGCCCGATTGGGCTTATTATCAGGGGATGTCTTATTTTGGGGGAAACAGGGTATTTGGGAAGAAATAATGGGATGAAAATATTTGAAACCCCATCCAGAAACAAATAGGTTGTCAGCAGAACATGGATAAACTAGCCTCATAGCTACCTAGGAGACAGTGATGAATTTAGATATGCAGATGGTGCTAATATTGTTGATATGAACATAGATGTCTCTGACCTGTATCTGATGCAAATGGCTGTTTTAATAAATCTCTACTCCTTAAAGTGTTGACATATGCTAATCTGAAATACAATACTTCTATTTGTAAGATTCGGTGTTGAAAGCCAATCACTCCAAGCAAATAAGCTGCCTATAAGAAGCTCACGAATGATTCCGGAGACAGCAAACAATGGGTGACATCAAGCACAGAACTGACAAATGAAGGAAATTATACAGTATCTGAAGCTTACTTTCATGTAGCCCTTCCGCTCCTTAATTGCTACCAGAAATCAAAGTAAGGTCTTAGCAGATGAGGGAGAAGATGTCACACAAGAAATACTAAGAAAAAAATGTTAAATTCAAGAAAGGGTTATGGAATATTCAGCTCTCCAATTTTAAGGCAGTAGTACTTTGAACCAATAATTCTTCTAAAATAAGGTAGCATTTTTTGGGGGGGAGAACATAATGTAAGCACATTCATAAAATGTCTATTATGGAATGATTTTGCACATGTCACAATGTTCCTACTCGTATAAAAGTGCATGGGTGAGATTGCTCATTGTCGTACCTTCTAGTTTCTAGTTGTAACCCTCAACCTAACCCTTCCAAGAAGAACTGGGTCTCTTGTAGAGTTAGGGTTAGGGTTTCATAGGGGAGGATCACAGCAAAGAAGGCATGTCTCCCTGTTCCAGCAAATGCTGCTGTTTGATAAAGATACTTACGCTATTAGATCAGATGGGAAAAGGTGGTCCCAAAAGTAAACTGGCCCTATGCCATCCAGGACTTCGTAATCAGTTCCCTGAATGCATACTCCTAGAAGCTCAATACAGCTCATGAAACCAGTGTCCTGCTTCAGGTTTCAATTATACATTCACACACATAGTTGCTATGGAGATTAGCAGTTTAATCAAGGTCAAGGAGATAACAGTAGACAAGGGATGCTAATCAAAACAGAATTTCTGAAAAAGCTTGCTTGAATTATTTTGCTTTCAATAGGAACGCACACAATATAGTTGTTCCTGCCTAAGTTTTACTTGCTTACTAACTTTTGCCTTACTTTTCTTACCACTGAACTGCACCTTGTTGGATGGAGTCCAATGCTCAAGTTTGTCAAGATCCTTGAGTCTATCTTCAGAATGTTAGCAATTCCCCCAAGATCAATGCCATCTGTAGATTTGATCATATATCTTACCCAGTGGTTTTATATAAATGTTAAACAGGAGTGGACATTAACAGCCAAACCCTGAGGCACCTCATATAATAGAAGCCTAGGGATAGACCTCTACTATGCTGCTAACACAAATTTAAACTGGCCTTGGAAGAAGGAGGAAAGCCACTGCAATACAGCATCCCCTACTCCTATCCTTTTAACCTGGTCCAGAAGGATAGGTTGATTGATGCTATCCCACTTGTGGGCTTCCTCATTTTGTATTGCTTTCTATATTTTTAAGAGAAGGAAAAACTCATGCCATTGGCAACTTCCCATATAATCCTAACCACACTTCCAGCTTTGCAGAAAATTCAGTTTTCATAGAATATTCAAAGTATATCAAATGTTTATTGGCAAATTGGATCTAGATAAATTAAATCATAGTGTATTTTAATGCATCTAAGGTAACACATTCACATTTTGAATGAATATGTGCAAACCAGTGCATATTTATTTATTTATTTATTTATTTATTTATTTATTTATTTATTTATTTATTTATTTATTTATTTATTATTAAATTTATTTAGTTATTTATTATTAAATTTATTTATTATTAAATTTATTTATTTATTTATTATTAAATTTATTTATTTATTTATTATTAAATTTATTTATTTATTTATTATTAAATTTATTTATTTATTTATTATTAAATTTATTGGCTGCCCAACTTACTATAGGTTAACACACTGGGCAGCTTACAATATTAAAAAGATAAAACTATAGAAAACCTATGGATGATATAAATGAAATACTATAAAAATCCAGCTAGTCCTATATATAACTTAGCTAGTATTTTTGGCGTATCAGCTTGTCTGCTATGAGCGTTTGAGAATAAAAGATGTCAACATTTTGTTAAAAATTATTTCATACATTTTAGCTCTGTTGAAACCATATTAGAAGCCATTGACCCTGAACACAAATGAAATAACTCATCTTCGTCTGCAATGCTACATGAGTTTTTCAGGAGATAGACTGTGTCAAGTCAATGGGTTACACTCCTGGATTAGAAATGCCTTGTTAAACAGGAACTCAGCATTGCCCTCTATGACTTCGAACATTTGCTGCAATCAGAGAATCTGGAACTTATTTGTTCTCTCCTTTTCTAGTGCTATATATAGCAAGTTACCCCCCCCCCCAAAAAAAAGAATTTCAACAATTCAGAATCAACAATAAGATTCTGAAAAGCAGTGCATTATCATATCTTTTTTAAAAAGAGATCTATATTTAATCTAACACTGGGAATCTAGTGTTCACTGTGAACTCTTTCCCTCATGCTTTTTTGAAATTAGGTATATGAGTAAATGTTGACATTTTGGAAGATGACAACGGCAGTCCTCTTCAAGAAGGCATTTGGGTTTGTTCGACTGTTTAATTACAATTTTTAATAAATTTATTATTTAATGGATTTATGGAGTCTCTTTTTTTTCATGGAATCATAGGCTTCAGAAAGTTCTTAGATATCTTTTATAATGCAAGCTCCTGTCAGAAGGTCTAGGACAGTGATGGCGAACCTTTTTTCCCTCGGGTGCAGAAAGTGTGCACCTGCCTGAGTGCCCACACCCATAATGCAATGCCCCTCCCACACGTCCCGCCCCCCGCACATGCACACGTGACCCCCCCATTTTGGCCTCACATCCCAAAACAGAGCTGGGAGGGTGGGTAAAGCCTCCCATCCCCAAGCGGAGCTGGGAGGGAGGGAAAAGCCTTGCGTGCCCAAACAATGCTGGGGTGGAATCTCCAGAGATCTGGAAAGGCACGGGCCGCAGAAAGTGAGGAGACCCGAAAATCAACTAGCCAGTAGGAGGCACTTGCACATGCGCAGTGGAGCTGAGCTGGTCAACGGCTCACGTGCCTGCAGAGAGGGCTCCACGTGCCACTTGTGGCACGCGTGCCATAGGTTCACCATCACGGGTCTAGGACAACTCGGTTCAGCAGTTCAGTGTGGCCAGCTTACTGCGGACAGCTCACCACCGCCAATTTGCCTCTGCCAAGTCGCCAGAGGACAACTCCACATGACCAACTCACTGCGAGAGATAGGCACGGCAGTCAAGAGAGCAGGAGGGCAGATTGCCTGCCAGAGTAGGAGGACCATCCCAAACAAATGGCTATCTATCATTTACTTGAAAGCCTTCAGTGATGGAGGACCTATGATTCCAGGAGGCAAGTTATTCTACTGTTTAATTGCTCTCCTGATTAGGAAATTGTTCCATATTTTGACTTTAGATCATATTTTGACTTTAGATCAAAATAGCTCTATAAATTTTTCCATCCACTGATTCCTTTCCTACATTCCGGCACTATGTAGAATAAATCCACATTGCCTTCTTTTGTCAGCCTTTCAAATACTGGAAGACTGCTATCATGACTCTCCTTAGCCTTCTCTTCTTTAGGATAAACACACCAGTTCCTTTAACCATTCTTCATAGGGTTTAGCCTCCAAGCCTGTCACAACTGTTGTTGCTGTTCTCTATATTCTTTCCAGTTCCTCTGCCTCCTTCTTATATTGTGGGAGCAAAAATGAACACAGCATTCCCAGATATAGTCAAACCAGTACAACATAGAATGGAATTGCAGCTTTCCATCATCTCAACACTATGTCTTTAACCCTTGTGGTGCAGTGGTGAGACTGCAGAATTGCAGGCAAACTCTGCCCACAGCCTGGAGTTTAATCCTGATGAGGCTCAAGGTTGACTCAGCCTTTCATCCTTCCAAGGTCGATAAAATGAGGACCCAGATTGTTGGGGGTAATATGCAAATACATTGTAAACTGCCCAGACAGTGCTGTAAAGTACTATGGGGCAATATATAAGTTAAAGTGCTATTGCTACCCTATTAATGCAGACCCAGACAGTATTGGATCTTTGGGCAACTGCAGCACAGTGTTGCATTATGCTTAGCTGTGGTCTACAAGAATATCCAGATTTTTCTCACAAATGGTATTGCTGAGTCAGACACTAACTTGGCATCCTTTTTTTCCACCTAAGTGCAGGACTTTATACTTTTCATTGTTGATACATGTTCTTGGCCCAGTGTTTCAATCTATCAAAATCTCTTTGAACCTTGAGTCGATCTTCTAAGGGGTTAGCAATCTTCCCCTCTCCCAGCTTTGTGAGATCTGAATATCGGAAGAACATCTCTTCTATCCTCTCATCTAAGTCATTTTCAAAAATGCTGAAAAGCATTGGGCACAGAACAGATCTCCGAGATACCCCACTGCACACCTCCCTTTGTGTAGACATAGATTCATTAACAACCATACACTGGGCATATTCACAAGATGAATGCATCTGGTAATGGAATCACTGATCCCACCTTGTTCCATTTTGTCAAGAAATACACTGATAAGGACTTCCGGTTTTGGAGCGCTTCATCGCAGACATCCCTCGTTGGATGCCTTTCCGATCTTTGTTAAAAGCCGCCAGAACAGCTGTCTGGCGGCTTTAAAATCTCTTCCCCGGGCAAAGGGGAGAGATGAGAGCCTGACAGGAGGGGTAGAGCCCCCCCAGCGCCTTAGGAGCCATCTGGCAGGGCGCGAAGGGAGAGCTCCCCATGCAGCCTGTCTCCAGCTCCGAAGATCCGGAAACCTCTGCCTCTGCAGAGCTAGATGGAGTGACCAGCCGCTGCTTCAAAAATGGGATTTATAACTACATTTAAACTATAGAAGCAGACAGAGAGAAACAGGCGTGAGATGGGCAAGTACTGAAACCTCTTTTTTTCCTTTTTTTTTCAACTCCTGGGTAAGCTTTCACTTCGGCAAGGGAACAAAGGAAACAGAGTAACAATATGGCGATTGAGAAGTGAAAGTGACTTTCGTTTCCCCAGAGGCTTTTTTTTTTTTCTTTCTCTCTCTCTTATGGAAACTTTTAACTTGGAAAAATGGTTTTTTCTTTCTCTGTCTCCTAACTCTGGATTAAAGTTATAATAGAAATATTTTCAATAATAAAAGACTATCTGATTTTTAAACTGGAAAGAACTTTAATCAGGCAACTGGCTTTCTTTCTTTTTTGTACTCTTTTGAAACACCAATGGCTTCAAAGTTTGGAAAGACTGTTTTGACTAAAAGAAATGACTATTCATCTGGATATATTTCTAAAATGCAACTTAACACTGAGCTAACACCTCCACAGCTTTTGACACCTGAAAATTTATTAAATAATTTAAAGATTATGAAACATGAACTTACTTTGGAATTTAACCAGAAAATAAGTGAGATAGACCATAAGATGCAGGCTGCTTTGAAGAATATGAATCAACAACTAAGATTTGATGTGTTAGAGGTTTGCAAAGGCTTAGCAACAAATATTGAAGTTTTGGCAGAACGTATTGAAACAAATAAACAAGCTTTGGCAACTTCGGTGAATTACATAGATAAAATCCAAAACGACATTGCAAATTTTGAAAAAGAGGTCTTAATGACTCAGTTCAGATCTATGGAAGTTGCTATAAGGATTAGAGGTTTGAAAGAAGGATTATATGAAAATTTAAAAGGCAGGATGGTTGACATATTGGATCAGGTGTCTGGAATTTCTAAAGCGGAATTGGCTACACAAATCGACAAAACATACAGAATCAACTCGTGGTACGCCAAACAAAAGCATCTACCAAGGGATATTGTCATATATTTTACCACAAGAGCTTTACGGAACAGAATTATACAAGCAACGTTTAACAATAATCTTATGGTGAATGGTCAGGAACTAAAGATTTGGAAAGAAATCCCCTCTAAAATGCTTAAAGCCAGGAAAAGCTATACTTTTTTGATTGATGAATTTAAGAGATTAAATTTACAATATAAATGGGAAGCACCAGTTGGAGTAGCAGTGAAATTTTCTGGAAAAAGATACCGGCTCAACACGATAAAAAAAGCTACTGAATTTTATGTCAATGTTCTAAAGGCTGATATATCCAAGATTCCAGAAGAAGGGTGTATGAAAATAAAAGAGGAGGAGGAGGGGAAGCCACCTTCGATGGATCAAAAAGAAATAGACTCAAAAATCCAAAAGGAGTGCCTGAATCAGATAGCTGGGGAAAAGGAGATGGAGGTTTGGGAGCAGACGGGAGACGACTTGACAAATTTGAATTTATTGAACTATTAAAAGATGAACTATCAAGATACAAAACGATGTGATGTTGAAATATATTGGATGGATAGAGACTAATATGATTGTATTTTATCTTTTCCCTATCTAATGATTACTTATGCAATATTTAGTTAAGTTTTATATAATTTTGAGGTTATTTTTAATGTTGATAATATTAGATATATATAGTTTGTTGAAGATTTGTTTATTGTTTATTCTTCTTTTATTTTCTTTTTTTGTTTATTGAAGTTAATGATGAAATTTAATATTTGATGATTACTTATGTAACATTTAGTTAAGTTTTATCTTAGAGGTTATTTCTAATGTCAATAATATTAGTTTAAGATTTGTGTATTTTATATTTAGTTATTACTTATGTAACATTTACCTTGTATAAGATAGAGGACTGAAGGGAGGAGGTAGGAGGTTTGTTTGTTTGTAGTGTTAAAGAGTTTTCTCTTTCTTTCTTTCTTTTTTTTATTCTCTTTCTTTTTTTTCTCTCTCTTTTTTGTATCTTTACTATTGTATACAAATGCGATATATTAGTACTGTATAGTTTGGAGTTGAAGCTTTTTTAAAAATAGTGTTCTTTTTTTCCTTTTTCCTTTTTCTTTTTATTAACAATTTAAACTTATTATTATGCCCTGTATTATCTCTGGGAAGTCCGGGGGGGGGGAGGTGGGGAGGGAAGGGGGTGGGTCTGGGGGGGGGAAACAAAAATGTTTGTACTTTGGATTTAATATTTTGTTACCACTTATGTAAGTTTGTACTAATAAAACTTTTTTGAAAAAAAAAAAAAAAAAGAAATACACTGATAAATTGTGTGGCTTAGCAAAGTCTATGTATGCACCATCCACATTATTCCCATGCTTTGTAATTTAGCCATTTTGTCAAAACAATGCTATAAAAGTTGTCTGGCAGGACCTATTTTTTAAAAAAATCCCATGCTGGCTTTTAATAATCACTTTCTTCCTTTCTAAGTATTTGCAAAGCTTGAAATTTACCTCAGGATTTAGATTTAGATTTATTATTAGAGTTGGAAGGGACCTTGTAGATCATCTAGTCCAACCCCCTGCTCAGGCAGGAGTTCCTACACCATTTGAGACAGATGGCAGTCCAGTCTCCCCTTGAAGGTCGCAAGTGTTGGGGCTCTCACAACCTCCGCTGGCAAGCTGTTCCACTGGTTGATTGCTCTCATCATCAGAAAGTTTCTCCTCACTTCCAGGTTGAATCTCTCCTTGGTCAGCTTCCATCCGTTATTCCTTGTTTGGCTTTCTGGTGCCATAGAGAACAGCCTGACCCCCCTCCTCTCTGTGGCATCCCCTCAAGTATTGGAACACTGCTATCATGTCCCAGGTCCCAGGCCCACCCCAGGCCTAGTATGAATGGAGTGTATGGCCTGCCGGGAGTTGGGAGGACCAGTGGGGGAGGGGAGGGGATCTCGGGTGGGATAGAGAGTGGGAGCATCACGGTCATTACAGGGAGGGGCAGGTATGCCAGGAGCAGAGGGATAGGCCGCTCTCGGGGAACGAGAATTCGCTGTTTACAAGCGATTCCTCGTTCTGGCCCCTCAGATCAGGTTCCATCCAGCTCAACCCGAGTACCTGGTAACCAGGGATGTCAGGGCCCTGGGCTCAAGCTGCTGCTGTTGAATGCCAGGTCGATTAACAACAAGGCCCCCCTGGTCCGGGATCTAATCTTGGAGGAGGGGGCGGACCTGACATGCATTACTGAGACCTGGCTGGGCCAGGAGGGGGGGGTTCCCCTCTCCGAGATGTGCCCAGACGGGTTCTCAGTGCAGCATCAGCCGCGACCCCAGGGAAGGGGTGGAGGAGTGGCATTTATAGCTCGCCAAAATCTTCGTCCTCGGAGGATCCCTGCCCCAGAGATTGTTGGGTGTGAGACGCTCCTTCTGAAGTTGGACTTAGGGGTACAGGTGGGCCTTTTGCTAACGTACTTGCCTCCTAGCTGCGTTGCAAAGGCCCTGCCTGTTCTGCTCGAGGCGATAGCCGGGCTGGCGATTGAGTTCCCCAGGTTGATGGTGCTGGGGGACTTCAACCTGCCATCTTCCGGTGAAACCTCGGAGGCAGTCCAGGAGTTCATGGCTTCCATGACAACCATGGACCTGACCCAAGTAGTTCAGGGTCCGACTCATGTGGGGGGTCACACACTTGACCTTGTGTTTCTCTCGGGGCAGTGGAGAGATGATCTGAGGCTGAGGGGTTTAGTCACAGCACCCTTGTCGTGGTCAGATCATTTCCTCCTGAGGTTAGATTTTATGGCACCACTCCTCCACCGCAAGGAGGCGGGACCGACTAAGTGGTTCCGCCCCAGGCGCCTAATGGAATCCGAAGGATTTCAGAGGGAACTTGGGGAAATACCTGAATCCCTAGTACACAATTCATCTGAGGACCTAGTGGCTGCCTAGAATCGGGCAGCGACCGGGGCCTTAGATCGGATTGCGCCTTTGCGGCCTCTCCGTGGCAGCGGATCCAGGAGGGCTCCTTGGTTTACTGAGGAACTCCGGGAGATGAAGCGCCTAAAGAGACGCCTAGAGCGACGATGGAGGGCTAGTAAAGCTGAATCTGATCGGACACTTTTAAGAACTTGCATTAAGTCTTACTTAGTGGCAATACGGGCGGCAAAATGCGCATATTTTTCCGCCCTTATTGCATCCGCCGACTCCCGCCCAGCCGCCCTGTTTAGGGTAACACGCTCCCTCCTTGCAAAGGGGGGGGGGCGAAGAACCCTTGCAGGGCAGAGCTGAGGAATTTTCCCAGTTCCTGGCGGATAAAATCACTCAGATTCGGACAGACCTGGACTCCATTTGGACAGGGCAGGCCGAGATGACAGGGGCGAGTCTTAGTCCTGTTATTTGGGAGGAGTTTGAGCCTATCACTCCTGAGGATGTGGACAAGGCCATAGGAGCGATGAGCGCCTCCACTTGTTTATTGGACCCGTGTCCCTCCTGGCTGGTTTCGGCCAGCAGGGGGGTGACACGCGGCTGGCTCCAGGCTGTTGTGATCGCATCTTTGAGAGAGGGGTCCATCCCGCAGCCCTTAAAAGCTGCGGTGGTGAGGCCCCTCCTCAAGAAGCCTTCCCTGGACCCAGCGGATTTAAAGAACTTCCGTCCAGTCTCCAACTTACCCTTCGTGGGTAAAGTTGTTGAGAAAGTGGTGTCGCTCCAACTCCTGCGGTTATTGGAGGATACGGATTATCTGGATCCCTTTCAGTCGGGTTTCAGGCGCGGCTACAGTACAGAGACTGCTTTGGTCGCTCTGATGGATGATCTCTGGCGAGCCCGAGATGGAGGTTATTCCTCCATCTTGGTGTTACTTGACCTCTCAGCGGCTTTCGATACCATCGACCATGGTATCCTTCTGCGTCGTCTTGGGGAGATAGGAGTGGGGGGCACCGTTCTGCGGTGGTTCTCCTCCTTTCTCTCCGACAGGACACAGTCGGTGTTGACAGGAGGGCAGAGGTCAGCCCCTAGGCCCCTGGTTTGCGGGGTGCCACAGGGTTCGGTCCTCTCCCCCATCCTGTTCAACATTTACATGAAACCGCTGGGTGAGATCATCCGACGACACGGGGTGAGGTATCAACAATATGCCGACGATACCCAGTTGTACATCTCCACTCTGTGTCAGTTCAGTGAAGCAGTTAATGTAATGTGCCGCTGCCTGAACGATGTAAGGGTCTGGATGGGAGTGAATAGACTCAGGCTCAACCCAGACAAGACTGAGTGGCTCTGGATATTGCCTCCCAAGGACTATGTCGACTGTCCCTCCTTGGTTCTTGGGGGAGAAAAATTGACTCCCTCAGAACGGGTCCGCAATTTGGGTGTCCTCCTAGATCCACAGCTTAAATTGGATCAACATCTTTCAGCTGTGGCTAGGGGGGCCTTTGCACAGATCCGGCTTGTGCACCAATTGCGACCCTACTTGGAGAGGGAGGCTTTGCTCACAGTCACTCATGCCCTTGTCACCTCACGGCTTGACTACTGTAACGGACTCTACATGGGGCTACCCTCGAAGAGCATCCGGAGACTACAATTGGTACAGAATGCAGCTGCGTGAGCTGTGGTGGGTGTACCGAGATACACCCACGTAACACCCATCCTCCGCCAGCTGCATTGGCTGCCCATCAGTCTCCGGTCGCAATTCAAGGTGTTGGTTTTGACCTTTAAAGCCCTACATGGCTCAGGGCCAGGTTACCTTCGGGACCGCATCCTGCCACATTCCTCCCTACGACCAGTGAGGTCCCACAGAGAGGGCCTCCTCCAGGTCCCGTCTGCCAAACAATGTCGGCTGGCGGGCCCAAGGGGGAGGGCCTTCTCTGTGGGCGCCCCAGCTCTCTGGAACCAACTCCCGCCAGAGATCTGGACTATCCCCACCCTACTGACCTTCCGCAAGGCAGTAAAAACATGGCTCTTCCGGCAGGCGGGGTGAAGAGATGATTCCCCCCAAGTATGAATGGTTTTTTTAAAATTGTAATATGTTTTTAAATGTTATTTTAACTATGTAGTTCTAATCTCTGCTGTAAGCCGCCCTGAGTCCCATGGGATTGGGAGGCCTATAAGAACTCTTATAAATAAAATAAATAAATAAATAAATAAAATGTCACCCCTGGTCCTTCTCTTCGCCAGACTGGCCAAGTTCAGTTCCTGCAACCGCTCTTTGTATGTTTTATTTTCCAGACCCTTTATCATCCTGGTTGTTCTCTTCTGCACTTTCTCTAGGGTTTCAATGTCTTTTTTGTAGTGTGGTGACCAAAACTGGATGCAGTACTCTAGGTGTGGTCTGACCAAGGCTTTATAGAGTGTACTAGTATTGATGCTCTTTTAAGGATTTTCCCAGGTATTGTAGTCAAGCTGATTGGTTTGCAATTTCCTGGGTCCACTTTTTCCCCATTTTCTCAAGATTGAAACAATGCTAGTTCTTCATTTTTCTGGCACATCCCTTGTACTTCAGGAGTCCTCAAAGATTATTGTCAGTGGTTCTAAGATCACATTGCCAGTTTCTTTAGCATCTTGGGATGTTATGGTTTTATTAACGTTTTATCACATATGTTATAAACTGACTAGTATTGGAAGAATTGTCGGAATATAAATTTTTGCAGACACACATAAACAGAGTGTGGGAGGGTAATAAACTCTCTTTTTCAATGAATTTCAACTGTACATTCAGCTGCCCCTTCTGCTCTTGATAATGGATCATTTATTATATTGAAGCAACATCAATACACTCATCCCAACTTTAACCAGAGTTTCATTGTTTTATGTGGAGAGGCTTTTTCCCTAATTGTTTAGTCCATGACTTGGCAAACTTTGGGTAAACTCAGAGGATTGATTTTATTAAGCTCACTTAAAACTGCTATAAAATCAAAGGATTAGGAGGTGATGTTTAACTTTCCCTAGAATTTCATAGGCTTGTCCTGGTCCATCAGATTATCTCCTTTCTTTCCTGATATATAGCTCTGAGCTGAAGAAGCTTCTTGGATCAGAAGCAAAACGTCTTCAAAGAAAAACAAGAAAGTCCAGTTGCCTCTTGAAAAAGCACCTTTGGGACAACTATGTCCTGAATGACTGAGAATATCCATAGACATTTAGCAATATATGTTATGATTTATCAATTTATGATTATCCCCATTGTTCCATCTCACAGGTCTATCTGATACTTAGCTACATCAGTTTCCTTGATTTCTGATCAAGATGTTTTATTTTTAGAAACATTGTCCCATCAAAGATACAGCAGACTATAATGAGGGTAGAAAACTTACAGAAGGTACTAAATCCACTCCCAGCAGCCCTAGGCAGTATGGCCTATGGTGAAGATGAAATAAGCCATTATTGACCAACATTTGGAAAGCCTCACATTTTCTACTCTGGTCTACAAAAATATTAGTTGCAAATATTGGGGAGAACCTTGAACAACCTTATTTGTTTATTTGTTTATTTGTTTATTTGTTTATTTGTTTATTTGTTTATTTGTTTATTTGTTTATTTGTTTATTTGTTTATTTGTTTATTTGTTCATTCGTTCATTCGTTCATTCGTTCATTCATTCATTCATTCATTCATTCATTCATTCATTCATTCATTTGTGAGATTTATATACCACCTCACAGTGCAAGCACTCTCTAAGCGGTTTACACCAGTAAGCAATGTATATTTACATTGCCCCCAACAATCTGGGTCCTCATTTTACCAACCTCGGAAGGATGGAAGGCTGAGTCAACCTTGAGCCAGTGAGATTTGAACCGCCACCTCGGCTCATATCAATTTCTTTACTTGATGGACCTAACTTTTTGCTACTTCAAAGCTTGTCTTGTCCTCTCTTCTAGGCCTAGTCTAGATCCAGAATGGAATGACAAAACAGCTACAATTGGCTTTTTCTTTGCTTTGCTTCTTTAACTATTTGCAAACCTGGAGTGATCTTGCAAATAGAATCTTCAAGGAAAAATAAAGTCTAGTTGTCTTTTCAAAAAAGCACCTTTGGGACAACCACGACCTGGATGACGGAGAACCTCCATAGACATTTCGCAAGAAGACAAATAAGGAGAAGAAAATGTTTAGACATTCCAAAGATGATTTGTGGAGATTTTGGCAAGCATCATTCAGTGTGAATTCTCAGAGTGATTTTTCCCCCCTTTTACTTCTTTACATTTATAATGTAAGTTTGGACATTCAGAGCTACAGAATGCTCAAATGCTATGTTTTTTTCCCCAACAAAATCAAATCACTTGTAACCAGTCCTATAAAACCTATGACCCAGAAATTTAAAAACAGTTCCCTAGTCATTTATCTTCAAACATACCAGGTGCTTAAGAATCTTCTTCATTTTTGCTGATAACGAAGCAGCAAAATCCAAAAATTTACTAAACCACTTGTTTGATGAGCCTTATTCAACTTACTGGGTCAGAAGTTTACATTCTCCAAATTGCCTCTTTTGCAACTCGATTATATATGCGAGGCTTAAAAGAAAAAAAAGAATTGTTTAATGTCTTCCTTCATACAGCAACCGCAATCCTTCAGCAATTTCTTTATACAGCTTCACATAAACAAATCTCTTTTTCTAGGCAAGCTGCCCGTCACACTACAGAGCATCACTAAATGCTTCAAGAAAGGAAAAGAGCTTAAAAATTAAGCTTCTGAAATGAAGATGAAATGCAAAATGTCTACTGAAAGAAGCTATGATCTGAGAGATAGTTTTGGTCAATGATGCTAATTTATACCATTTGAGATCTTTAGTCCAGAGAAAAATAACCCTTCATTATTTTTCCACTATGAAAGCAGTCCCAGTAGTTTCAAAAGATGATTGTACCTCTGCAAGAAACAATATATGAAAAAAAAATCTACATAAAAAAATGAATTTAATTTAGAAAAAGATGGGTTATTTGTGAAACTGTGCCAAACTTCATTGTTCCTTTTACAAGACATAAGCGCAATTCTGCCCATGTGACGACGAGTGATAAAATATAATTTTATTACAGAAATTATACCTAATAGTTTCTGCTTACCCAGTAAATCAAGCAGCGTGGGCAATGCCACCATATCCAAAATAAAGATGGGAAGCTCCTAGCACCAGAAGGTCCAAATATCCAAATATTCAGTCTTACTTGAGTTGAGCTGAAGACGGACATAATTAGGTCCCCACAGCCTCCAGACAGTGGCATCATTCAGGTGACCTGGGGCAGAGATATAAAAATGAATATCACAGGGGTGACATTCAAATTTTCCCCCTACCGGTTCTGTGGGCGTGGCTTAGTGGGCATGGCCAAGCCAAGCCAAGCCACGCCCACCAAGCCACGCCCACAGAACCGACAGAAAAGTTCGGCCAAGTCTTCTAGCGTTCAACCTAGCTGCTTCTCACCTCCTTCTCATGTTTGTTCTGTGTGTATGAGCCCGAGAAGGAGGAGAGAAGTAGTAAGTGGGAGGGGTGGAGCGGGGCGGGGCCAGTCAGTGGTGCAATTTATTGGTTCTCTGAACTGCGCATAATCGGCGCCACCGGTTCTATAGAACCTGTCCGAACCTGTTGAATTTCACCCCTGGAATATCGTCAAATTGCTAGTGATATCTCATCCAAAACCGTTGGATGACTTCATCCAGGAGCCCATCAGAGATAAACTGAGCCCTGTGGCACCTCACAGAATAGGAACTGCAGAATAGACTTTATCAATATCAACTGGAACAGGCTTCAGAGGAATGAAGAGAATTGGCACAACCCTGTGCCACTCAACGCTAACTCCCCAAGCTGGTCCAGAAGGATACCATGACTGATGCTACAGAAAGCTGCTGAGGACAAGAAGACCAAGGATGGACATAGTACCTCATTCCACTCCTACCAGAGGACATCCAAGAGCAAGATCAATGATGCCTCAAACCCATACCATGACCTGAATCCTGAATGAAAAGGTCAAAGGTATTTTGAAGCTGCAGTACTCCCTAAAAATGGAGACTGAACAAAAGCTGTCCAGACTTGAGGAGCAAGTTGAGCAATAGCCCTTTAAGAAAGGAGACCTTCCTGCTTCTTTAAGAGCCAGATCCCATTCCCTCAAAGAGGAATCAACCACTGCCTGAACTCAATCACTTAACCCAGCTGAGGCAACCTTAACCAGCCAGGAGAGGCATGGGTATAATACACAAATGGCCAAACAAACTAACAATCACAAGAGCTCTTTTCACTTCCTCAGACTCAACAAGATCAAACTCTTCTTAGATGACCATGCAGTACCCAATCTCCACAGTCTCCCCTGGCCCTGTACCAAGGATGGAATGAGGAAATGCTTTGTTTTTTAGAGCTTACCACAACTGTAAAATACCAGGCCTTTTTAAAGTTATGGTGGGGGGGGGGAGAGAAGACTTCCTTGTCATCTTTTAAAGCAGGATTCCCCAAACTTGGCAACTTTAAGACCTGCTGGCTGGAGAATTCTGGGAGTTGAAGTCCATAAGTCTTAAAGTTACCAAATTTGAAGACTTCTGTTCTAAAATTTAGAAAGCAAGGGCAACCCCCCCTTCACTCACTTTTTAGGGAAGCACAATATTAAGTGGGCGTCATTCTTGCTGGTGTTTGTCCATGTTTTCTCCCAGAGACACTGCAATGAACGTTTAAAGATTCTGAGAATTCAAATGTGTTTCATTTCCTAGTACAAATTACTATTCTACCCAGTGATGTGAGAATCTGGCAGGAGCAGAACTAACCTTTTGGTTAAGATTTGTTTTACATTGATGTCTAAAGTTTCTACAAAGTAGGAAGCTATATTGATAATCTTGGCATTTTAGAATAATTAAATTAGAGCTTTGCCTCCATTAAGCTTCATTTAAAATGGCCTAGCCTAATCCAGTATTGTACAGCTGTCTAAAGGCTGACTCTACACCGCGTTTTCAGAGGTGGCACATTAAATTGGTCAATGTACTTCTTGGCTTCAGGCTAGCGCAGAATAAATGTTGAGAATCATTTACCTTGACATGTTATATTTTGACATAGAAGCTATGAAGAAGGGATTTTTTTTAAACCATCCAAGGAAAGTGTTGACCAAATGATAGATTAACAGAGTTGGAAGGGACCTTGCTGGTCATTGCTGGACCAAGCAGGAGACCCTACATCTGCCTCTACCTAGGATCGAACTCACAACCTCCTGATTGTGAGGCAAAAAATGGTCAGTCTCTGTATAGAATTGGTGCTAAAAAGATGGGCATTATTAAATTGGACCACAAAACTGTAAACTGAATCTAACTTTTAAGAAAGAGAGAAAGCACAAACCAACACCTATTTTACTAGAAGCCTATTTTTTAAAATAAAGAATAGTCCAAAAGTCAACTAAACAGTCTTATCTCTCACAGAGCAGGGAATAAAATCTTCGGGACATGAACTTTTATTTTAATCTTTTTGAATAGTTTTATTTTTCAATTGATAATTATCTTTTTTAAAATAATTTTATTGAACATTTTTTTTAAAAAACAAAACAAACAAAAAATCTTCTTTTCAACATTTTTGCATCAGTATACATTTCTTACATATCCATTTTTTCCTCTTATATTCAATTTGCCATTTATACATATACTTGTAATATTAATTTATATACATAAAGATAACCATGTACTCAATTCTGATCGTACATTCTCTGCCCTGTCCTTTTTCATCAATTGATAATTATCTTATCTCCTTAATTAATGACCTTTTTTTGTTGGCAAATGCCAGGAGAAAGTAAATAAATGTTTACATCCAGCATGGATATGGATCAAGTTAGAGCCATTTTATAACTGAAGGGATATTGACACATATTTAATCTGACTTTGGTTAACATTTCCTAATTATTATAGAAATTAATATAGGAAATGGACTATAGAAGGTAAGTATTTTTTATTTACCTCATTAGAAACTAAGGGATGAGTAATTGGCCAAGTAACTGATAATATAAAAATTACCTAAGTGAATGTACAGCTTATGAGTATAGAGAAATTTTCTCATTAGCCAGATTTGACAGCTCACCTGAAGACATAAATGAGGGTCGCCTTAAATCCTGAAACCAGAATAAATCTCCCTTTGTTTAAATGGATATGCAGAAGCAATGGAGCATGTCCCTTCTTTTTTGTGCTTCATTTTAAATCTGACAGACCATTTTTTTAAAATCATGCTTTACACCTAAGAATTTGGTGATGTTTCGCGTTGTTTCCCCCCATTCTTTGTAGAACTGTTCAGAGCAATTTTATTTATGGATAGTTTCCCTTCATTTTAACATAATGCCATGTTTTCTTAAACACTTGGCTTTATTTAGGCAAAGCACTATTAGTCTCTTATTTTACCCTGCTTAATGGTGGTTTTTTTTTTTTAAGTATGGCTTTCTGATTGTGGAAAGAAACTATGGAGTGTGGAGGAGCTTTGACAGGAGAGAGGCGGTACCTCACCTGCCTGTGAATCTCTGTCATTTATGTATTCCTTGCTTTTAACATTTTTAAATGTTTAGTAAACCTCAGATTTTGTTTTCCTCTCTGTTGTGTGGCTATGTCCATGATGGCGAACCTATGGCACATGTGCTACAAGTGGCATGCGGAGCGATATCGGTGGGCATGCAAGTTCAGGTCCAGCACGCCGGCCACCTGATTTTCAGGTTTTCAGCCTCCGGAGGGGGTGGGGAAGGCTCATTTTTTGCTCTGCCCAAGCTTCAGAGCCTTTCTGGGAGCCGGGGGGGCGAAAACAGCCTTCCCCACCCCCGGGAGGTCCTCCGGAGGCTGGAAACGTTCCATTTGCCAACTTCCAGTTGAACTGGAAGTTCCGTTTTTTTGCTCTCCCCAGGCTTTCTAGCCCAACTTGAAGAAGTTGGGGGAAAAGCCATTTCTGGGCTCCAGAGGGCCTCGGGGGGGGGGGGAAAGGCCGTTTTTGCCCTCCCCAGGCTCCTAGAATGGTTCTGAAGCCTGGGGGGAGTGAAAAATGGGTGTGCCATCGCATGCCATCGCGTGCACGTGCGCCCCCTGTGCCCCCCCTTTTGGCACGTGAACCAAAAAAGGTTCACTATCACTGGGCTATGCAGTCAAAGTAACAAGGTAATCCTAAAGGACAAACCCTGGTGGACAAATTAACCTTGGTGGACTTTCTTTTATGGGTTTCTTCCTTGACATGAATTCCTTTTTTCAGATTTTGTGGCAAACCAAGTTTTTGTCATTTCCTTCCAGCCCATCAGATCATCATCATCATCATCATCAGCAGCAGCAGCAGCAGCAGCAGCAGCAACAACAACAACAACAACAACAACTTTCTCAAGGAACCCAGAGTCCTCTGGAATGCGTCAACCTACAGATTCACTAAATTCCATTCCATTCAATGTGAACAGAAGGATGAGCCTAATTGATCACACAAGGGACCAATCTTTGAAACATTTATAATAACTCCCAGAAGACCTTCTGGGCAAGTGAAAGAAACTTCTCAGTAGTTGCCTATCAAATGTTCAGCTCTCACTTAAAGAGCTGGACTTTGTTGAATTGCATCGATATTACATGGATCTTTTTCTCTTTTTTTCAAATTATGTAGTCCTTTCTCTTGTATGCTTTTTGTCACGCACACACACTGTAAAAACTTCATTGTACCACACTATCTATCTCGCCCCCGCTCGTTTATAGTTTTCTGTATTTCACCATGAAATATAATAATAAAAGTCTTGAGATTACTAAAAAACAGAAAAGTCACCTGGAGTCATCACTGACAGTGATGGGTTGTAGAAGAACACAGAGATAGCCTTGATGAAAAGAAAATACAGAAACAGGGAAAATAAGACACACCTCAATCATGGGAAATGAGAAATAAACTTAGAATAACTGCTTTTATTCTGTTTGGTATAAGAGGGGACAGACAGAAATATTGAGAGGCTTTCATGATTTTGTTATTGTACTGTACAACAATAAAATAGCATTCCTGTCATCCTTGCACTGTTCCCTCACCTAGTCTACTTGCTGAAATGGATCCAAGAGTTCCAAGATGGTAAACCAATTTTTTTTTCAAAAGTAGAAGCCAATTTAGAGCAGTCACTAATTTCTAATTTCAAGAGCCATTTTCCCACAGTGTTTTTGTCTTACCAGAATTCGAGTTCAGTTTATTGACCTTGACCACTTCGTTCAAGCACCAGTTTATGTTATTCACAAGCTCTTCTGATTAAGGTTCAGAAACAGAATTAGCTATCATCAGCATAAAAGTGATGTCATGCCCTTAATCATCTAATGACTGTATTGGTAGCTGCATAGATATATTAAATAGAATTGAAAAAAAAAGATGGTATCTAAAGGTACCATACAGTAAAATCTCCAGATTGTCATCTTGCACTCTTTCAGTGCTATTGTCTTTCGCTTCCTGCGAAATGATTATATATCTGTGCTCTTAAAATTTTTATCTATAAATTTGGCCCAGATTGATGCTTGCTGAAGTCCAATAAGAGTATTGCTCTGTCGTGAGGGCTCCCCAGCCAGCCTGTCTCTTGCTCCGGGGACTTGGAAACCTCCGCTTTTGCGGAGCAAGATGCTGTGACCACCCGCTGCTTCGTGAATGGGATTACAACTACTTAATTGTTTAAACAAGCAGACAGAGAGAGACAGGATTTTAAAGGGCAAGTACAGATTTTTTTTTTCTTTCAACTCCACTGCTGATTTTCACTTCGGAAGAAACTAAGTAACAGTTATTACGCTACAACATGGCGATCGGAGAAAGTGGGAGGAGAAGTGAAAGTAACTTTCGTTTCCCTAGCAGCTTTTTTTCTTATGGAAATTTTTGATTTTGAAAGTTGGCTTTACTCTCTCTGTCTCCCGATTTTGGATTAAATAATAACTGACAATTTTTTAAAAATAAAATTCTATCTGGCTTTGGAATTTGAAAGAATTTTAAAAGAAATTTAAAAGAACTTTAACTAGAGGCTTGGCTTTTTCTTTGTTCACCACTGGAAATACTAAAATGGCTTCAAAATCTGGAAAGATGGTTTTGAATAAAAGAATGGATTATTCATCTGGTTATATTTCTAAAATGCAACTTACCACTGAGTTAACACCCCCAAAGTCTTTAACACCTGAAAATTTAATAAGTACCTTAAAGATTATGAAAGATGAACTTATTGTTGAATTTAACCAAAAAATTAGTGAAATAGATAATAAAATGCAGGCTGCTTTAAAGAATATTGACCAACAAATTAGAAATGATGTGTTGGAGGTATGTAAAGGTCTAGCAACAAATATTGAAGTTTTGGCAAACCGCATTGAAGAAAACAAACAAGTTTTGACAACTTCAGTAGAATACATAGATAAAATACAAAATGACATTGCAAATTTTGAAACAGAGGTGTTAATGACGCAATTCAGATCCATGGAATTTGCCATAAGGGTCAGGGGGTTGAAAGAAGGATTATATGAAGATTTGAAAGGAAGGATGGTGGAAGCTTTGGAGCAGGTGTCTGGACTGTCTAAAGAAGAACTAGCCAGGCAAATTGATAAAATATATAGAATCAACTCCTGGTATGCAAAACAAAAACACCTACCAAGGGATATTGTAATATACTTTACTACAAGAGCCTTACGGAATAGGATTATACAGGCGACGTTTAAGAATAACCTGCAGGTGAATGGCCAGGAACTGATGATATGGAAAGAAATTCCCTCTAAAATGCTCAAAGCCAGAAAAGATTATACCTTTCTGATTGATGAATTTAAAAGGTTAAATTTACATTACAAATGGGAAGCACCAACAGGAGTTGCAGTGAAATTTCTGGGAAAAAGATATCGGCTTAATACAACAAAGAAAGCTACTGAATTTTATGTCAACGTCTTAAAGGCTGATATATCCAAGATTCCAGAGGAAAGATGTATGAAAACAAAAGAGGAGGAGGAGGGAAAGCCATCCCTTCCTCTTCAAATCGAAACAGATTTACAAAATTTAAATGATTGGCAGAGCCAGACAGATGTCTACAGTGTGGAAAAGGAGATGGAAGATCGGGGTCAGATGGGAGGCGAGCTGACAACTACAAAATTATCAAGTTACAAAAAGATGCAACCATCATCAAGATACAACAAGATGCAGTGTTGAAGTTTATTGGACAGATGGTTGCCATTATGACTGTACTTTTCTTTTTCCCTTCTTTCCTTAATTTTTTTTTCTTTTCTTTACTTCTTGCATTCTTTTTTTTTCTTTTGTTTTTTTGGGGGGGCTTATTCAAAGTATTATTAATTCTTTTTAAAGATTTAGAACTTTTTTGAACCTAATAATTTAATACATAGTAACATTATGTTACTAATAGAGTGGTAGAATTTATGATGAAGTTTAAGGTTTTTGTATTATTATTTAGTTATTTTTTGTGTAATATCAATTTAAGTTTTATTTAATTGTGAGAAAGATTTGGAATTGTTATCTATCCAGTTATAAAATATTACAATTAGATTTAACATTTTTTTTGGGGGGAGGAAGGTTATTTAAAGTTTGTAATTAGTGCTTATAATCTGATATATAGTAATAGTATGTTATTTATATACTGATTGATTTTATGATGAAGTTTAAGGTTTTTGTATTTAATACTTAGTCATCATTTATGTAATAATCATTTAATTCTTAGTTAACAGTGAAGAAATGTTGTGAAGGGTAGATGATTGAAAGGAGGAGGAAGGAATTTTTATTAGTGTACAATTTGGAGTTGAAGTTTTAAAAAAATAAGGTGGAAGTCAAAATTTTTTAATTTAATTTAAATTTATTTTATTGATATTATGCCCTGTACTCTCTCTGGGAAGTCCGGGGGGGAGGGGGGGAGGGAAAGGGGTGGGTTAGGGGGGAGAAAAATTAAAAAAAATGTTTGTACTTTCTATTTAATGTTTAGCTATTATCTATGTAATTTTGTACTAATAAAACTTTTTGGAAACAGAAGAGTATTGCTCTGTCTACCTTCTTCCAGTTATAACTTATACGTTCTTAAAACGTATTCAGTCCTATATCTGGGGAAAACCCCAGGATACAATAGATCTAAATAATCAACATCCTTCAAGAATCCATGTAACTGCATTGCTGTTATATTTTTATCATTTTCCCAATAAAGGATCAGTTTTTATAATTTTCTGGATTTGAGAAGGTTTTTAAGAAGCAGTCATACTTCCATCCCTTTAAGGACAACTGAGGCCACTCATTCATTTATTTTCTGGACCTTCTCAGATAGACACCCTCGCCCCCCTCAAAAGTTGCTTCAAATTAGTCATGCTGGGAACAAATAAATTAGATGTAAGCATCTTGTCCACATTTCTAAAAGTTGGATCTAACACTGGACAGGGATGTGAAATTGGGCACTTGATTTGAAACTCTTCTTAGGGCAGCAGTTAAATCTTGTGATGTTATCCTCAAAGACCTCTGTGAAATTTATATTTATGCAAAGAGGCTGTGCTGTAAATGCCACCTGGTACTTTTCCACTTCAGTGATTAGATGTTTGCATGTGTATAAAAGCCTCTTCTGGCCACTAGAAATACTGGATAGGGGACTTGGGGCAATGTGCAGTGAAAGCATGTAGCCTCTTGGCTTTAGAAGTGGAACAGCCTTGAATGGATGTTTCGCATGAACTTCCACTGAAGTGAACTCATACTGTGAAGCTTTGCACAGCTCTACTAAAGTTATTACAGCAGGCACCCTAAGGGATATAAAACATTATTTCTTGCTACCACTTCTACCTTGGACAAGACAAGAATCCCAAAACACCAACTAGCAGTCAGTCGGCACGACCACAAATCTCCAATCTCAGCCCACATCGACAGCAAACAACACCAGTTCAACTGGCACAGAACAAAAATCATCGGCCATGCCACCGCCCACCACTCACGCAAATTCATTGAAGTTTGGTATTCAACCAACAGGTCGATCAAAAACATATCGATTTGAAACTAGCGTACAAACATGTAAGAAGCCAGATCTATTGGGCCACCAACCAATGACGGCACTGACCACCGATTCACCACAAGATCCTCACATGATGTTACTAGTCGATCACACAACCAACTGACCACATCACCACACTAGACGAATATAAATGGGGGACAACTGAGACAAGATGCTTCAATTCAAATCCCACTGATGATGTTGCCTAGCCTGGCAGTGAAATGTTTGGGAGCTGAACAGCAAGCTTGGAAAAGAAACCACCGCCAACATGATTTCTTGTGGTAGATGCCCTAAATCGTTCACAGTTCTGCTAGACAGCTATTGAAAAGGAGGTACAAAGAATATTTCCAATACACATGATTTTCCATGATAACATGTTTGGTGTGACTGAGACTTTTGTTAATAGTTGGTTTTTGATGCCCAGAGTTCTGGGTGAATTAGACAAACACATTTGTTTGATTTACGAAGAAAATTTTAAATTTGAGGACCAATTGGGTCTAGTGGCTGAGGCACCAGGCTAGAAAGTAGGAGACCGTGAGTTAAGTCCCTCCTTAGCCAACAACACCTCACAGAATTGTTGCTGTTGTTGTAAAAATAAGAGGAAGAAGTTATGTTGGATATATTCACTGCCTTGAGTTATTAGTAAAAAATAATATAGGCTGGAAATAAACAAACAAATTAACAAATAAATAAGAATATTGCATTAGAATTAGAATCAATGTTCCAAGTAAAAATTCAGCACCTACCCTAGCCTAATTTAAATGCTGTGGGTTCAGCTATGACCCACACACATAGAATTGACAATGTCTGTCATGGAGTTGTTGAGATTGTAAGGAGAACAGAGGTGGCAGCCTAATTATGCATTAAAAAACATGTTTGATTAAATCCTGTGAGCTAATCTAAATAAATTAGGGCACGGTAAATGAAAGAGCACTTGCTATTATTATCAACTGGCTGATGAATTAGAGCAGCTGCGTAGCCCCTTTTAAACACCTTATCCTTGAACATCTCGGGAGAGTGACCTCGCTCTTGAATGCCCACCATCCTAAGATAAAACTGGTGCCACCATCAACATTAATTTGTGACACCAGCGGAAAAGAATGATTTTCCGTACAGTGTAATGTACCACCGGAAAAGTGACATAGCCTGGATTTCATACGTACGTGCTATTGATATTTTTACTTGATTGAATAATGATAACTATCCTGCTTCTTTTTTATTCATTTAGCAATGAAAAACAACCAATATGAAATGTTGTTAAACAAACAAACAAACAAACAAACAAATAAAATGCATGAGCATTTGGAAAGATAGCAATAGCACTTAGACTTATATACCGCTTCATTGTTCTTTACAGCCCTCTCTAAGCGGTTTACAGAGTTCAGCATATTGCCCCCAACAATCTGGGTCCTCATTTTACCCACCTCGGAAGGATGGAAGGCTGAGTCAACCTTGAGCCTGGTGAGATTTGAACAGCTTGACTGCTGAACTAGCAATCAGCTGAAGGTTGCAGTGCTGCTTTTAACCACTGCGCCACCTCAGCTCCTTATCAACCAGCTGTATCAACCACTTTCTGTCACATGGATATATATTTTTTAAGTTTTTCCCCATATGCAGATACTGTTTATTGGGTGCATAGGAGGAAGACTGGTGTTGTCCTGCTCTTAAGGCAAGGACTAAGATCCCTTACAACTTGCGGTGGGGCTCCATCCCTTCCATCTTTAGAAGAATATCTCTACAAGCAAACCTTCACATGCTGATATGTTTCCAATTAGGTTTTAAGATTCCTTTTGTATTTTTTTCTATTTTTATGATATATTTTTAATGCTGTTAGCCACACTCAATTCAACAGAAAGATAAATGGAATAAAATATATATTTTTTTTAAAAAAAGTAAAAGTACATCAAGTTAAAAAAAATGACCTATCCATAAGCAGGCCAAATGCAGCCCCAATAAGTTTTGTTAAAGGTTTAACAAAGAAGCACACATTGAACACGTGGCTCACTTTTGATGAACCCTTAATTGACTTCTCCAGCTACTCACAACCTTCTACAGTATTTGAGTGGTTTTTTTATCCCTCTTTTAGACAATCAATTCTCTCTCTCTTTTTTTCTTACCTCCTATACACCTTTTTACGGAAAGTCAGTTTTCTGTAGTGGTTATGGTACCAGGCTAGAAACCAGGAGTTCTACTTCCAGCTTAGGCACAAAGCTAATTGATATCCTTGTGCCAGTCACTTTTTCTCAGTCCTCAGAAAGCAGGCAAGGATAAACCACTTCAAAAAACTTGCCAAGAAAACTGCAGGGATTTCTCTAGGCAGTGGCCAGGAATCAAGACCAATAAATAAATACATAAATAAATAAATTCCACCTATTCAAGTTTGAAAACATTTCCTTATTCTTGGTAGTGTTTGCAAAGAAGGAATCCTTTAATACACAGTGGCTCTTCAACATAAGTGATGATGTGGATGTAATCCATGCAAAACTAATTGCCTACTTAGGAACAACATAATGTCCGGAAAAATAATGTCTTCCCCAGCTGAGCAATGGTTGCCTTTGGGTTGTATGGTGTTCTTGGTCACCATCTTATATTTTATATTTTTATTTATATTATGTATTTGTTTATTGTTATATAGTAGGGCATCTATCTATCTGTCTGTCTGTCTGTCTGTCTGTCTGTCTGTCTGTCTGTCTATCTATCTATCTATCTATCTATCTATCTATCTATCTATCTATCTATCTATCTATTTATCTATCTATCTATCTATCTATAATCTGTCTGTCTGTCTGTCTATTATCCATCCATCCATCCATCCATCCATCCATCCATCCATCCATCCACCTACCTACCTACCTACCTACCCATCCATCCTCTATCTATTATCTATCTATCTATCTATCTATCTATCTATCTATCTATCTATCTATCTATCTATCTATCTATCTATCTATCTATCTATCTATCTATCTATCTATCTATCTATCTATCTATCTATCTCATCTATCTGTCTGTCTGTCTATCTGTCTATCTGTCTATCTATTATCTATCTATCTATCTATCTATCTATCTATCTATCTATCTATCTATCTATCTATCTATCTATCTATCTATCTATCATTTTTTAAAAAAATTAGATTTATATACCGCCCTTCTCCAGGGGACTCAGGGCAGTGAACAGCCAAGTAAAAAACACAATATAAACATTAATATATATATATATATATATATATATATATATATATATATATATATATATATATATATATATATATATATATATATATATATATATATATATATATATATATATATATATATATATATATATATATATATATAATTAAAATAAAGTATTCGATGTGGCCGGGATTTAATACAATTAAAATTTGGTAAAATCTTAAAATTTTAAAAACCCCAAAAACTTTTTCACGCTAGCCCGGCTTGATAAAAATAATACGTCTTGAGGGCACGGCGGAAGGTGGACAGGTCGTGAATGGTTCTTAAGTCTGGGGGGAGCTGATTCCAGAGGGTGGGTGCTCCCACAGAGAAGGCCCTCCCCCTGGGTGTCACCAGCCTACACTGCTTGGCTGATGGCACCCCGAGGAGGCCCTCTCTGTTGGAGCGCACTGGTCGATGGGAGGCAGTTTGTGGCAGCAGGCGGTCTCAGAGATACCTAGGTCCAATGCCATGGAGCGCTTTAAAGGTGGTAACAAGCACCTTGAAGCGCACCCGGTAGAACACCGGAAGCCAGTGCAGCTCGCGCAGGAGGGGTGTTATATGGGAGAGCCAATTAGCCCCCAAAACCACCCGCGTGGCTGCATTCTGGATGATATCTATATCATCTATCATCTATCTATCTATATCATCTATCTGTCTGTCTGTCTATCTGTCTATCTGTCTATCTATTATCTATCTATCTATCATCTATCTATCCATCCATCCATCCTACTTATACAATGTTCATCTCACTTAAGTGATCCCTTTATTTTTTATGCTGTATGAGTGGTGCAGTGGCCTAGAGGTGGAGCTCTTGCCTCACAATCAGGAGGCTGTGAGTTCGATCCTAGGTAGTGGCAGATATTTCTCTCTCTGGGCACAATGAGAATATATCTGCTGAACAAAACTCTGAATTGGCGACAGGAAGGGAATCCAGCTAGTAAATACTCTGCTAGCTCCATTCAGTTGCCCAAACTCCATCCTGCAAGGAAAAGAAAATGATGATTTCACCCAAAGTCACATTGTTTTTGTTGGGCGGCCTTATACAACTCAAATAAATAAATAAATAAATCTCCATAAACACATACTGTATATATCACTGCTATCAATTAGGATGAATCTCTTCAAACCTTTTACTTCTTTCCCTGTCCTCAATATCAATATGTTTTCTCTTTTGCAGATCCTTGCTGTTTTTAATCCAATCATGTCTTTCCATTCTTTTTCTCCCCATAATCTCCACTTTAAAAAGAAAATCCTCTTAACATATATAATTTTAATATGGGCTTCATATTCATTTTCCTCTCAAAATATGTATTTCAATTTCTAATTGGATACCCTGGAACTGCTGAGAACTCTGTAATAACATCTGGAGAAGTGGAGAATCCAGGAGCAACCTATCTACTACTTCTTCCATCATCCCAAAAATTGCATCCAGACTGCCTTTCATTGAGGATCTGTATACTACATGAACCAGAAAGAGGGCTGAGAAAATATCTATAGACCCCTCACATCCTGGATATAAACTGTTTCAACTTGTCCCCTCAGGATGCTGCTATAGGGCATTGCATGCCAAAACAACTAGACACAAAGGTAGTTTTTTCCTCTGTGCCATCACTCTGTTGAACACCTAATTCCCACAGCACTGCCTTAAGTCTAAAGATATTTACCCACGTAATAGGTTGTATTGCTATTATCATCTTCTCATCTTTCCTACTACCCTCTCCTATTGGTATCTTATGATTTATCACTTGTTGTTTGTATCTTATGATTAATGATTGTAACTATGATTTATGATCTATGATCTATCACTTTGTTGTTTGTATGTACACTTATAACTTATGCACTGGAGACAAATTCCTTGTGTGTCCAATCACACTTGGCTAATAAAGAATTCTATTCTATTCTATGTCATTGACTGAATCTTTTCTAATGGGAAATCCCAATAATTGAAGTCCACAAACCTTTATTGATTGATTGATTGATGGCATTCATCTCCTGCCTTTTCTCTGAGGGAAAAACTGTCCCGAAGTCCAAATCATTGCAACCTACCATACTTCATAAAACATGCTATATATAGTATTTTTAACAAATTTCTTTTCTAACATTTCTTGTAAAATGTTTACAATTACGGATCTGATTTGCATTCAGGATGGAGCAAATGTGCCTGCCACTACCAAAGTTTAGTGATTTAGTTGTTCTAAATTCTTCTTTAACACTGATTTCCTCCTCACACACACAAACAAACGCCCCACAATCATTTGAAAATCTTTCTCAAAACAACAGCTGTGCAGTTTGGGATTTCTTCTCCCTACCGTACAGTATGTTTTTAATATTTCAACAATGGCCCAAATGTTTTATATGTCTTTTTCGTACAGTCACATCCCGGCTTGATTGCCGACGACATCAGCAGACTGGCATCTGTCTGATTAGGCACAATCACATTAGCCAAACTTATACACGGCGACAGGAAATTTAGTTACAGATTCAGCATAAATATCTCTGCAGATTTGTTTTTGTTTTTTTAATGAATATGTAAGAAGAAACTCTCCTTCTCGGATATATTTGGAGAAAAGGCAGAAGGAAGAAAAGCACATAGCTGAAATTGCTCAGGTATTAAGCGTAAAATGTGACTTGAAAATAGATTCTCAGTCTCTGGCTCTAAAAGAGAGAGATGAATATATACCAATAAAGACACATGTTGGAATAAATGAGAAGGGAGGGGGGAGAAAACCAGATGATTTTCAATAGTTTTGCAGAACAAGATTTATACATGCACAGTTCAAACACAAAAGGCAAGCTACTCCAGGAATGCAGCCTTTTCATATTTCAGCAGTATATTTAAGTTCCAGTGAGGACTGACTCTTATACAGATAGTCTCAACTTACAACCACAATTGAGCCCAAAATTTCTGTGGCTAAGTGAAATGTGTTAAGCGAATTTTGCTCCATTTTACAACCGTTCTTGCAATATAAAAGATTTAATAACAATTTAAAAAAGAATTTATTAAAAAAACATACAACAACCATACATACGTGGGGGAGACCTAAGAAGTGAATTGTCTCATAACCCCGCCTGCAGGAAGAGCCATGTCTTAATGGCTTTTCGGAAGGCCAGCAAGGTGGGGATAATTCGGATATCTGGGGGTAGTTGGTTCCAGAGAACAGGAGCCCGCACAGAGAAGGCTCCCCCCCCTAGGCCCCGCCAGTCGGCATTGTTTGGCTGACGGGACCTGGAGACCCACTCTGTGGGACCTGACCAGTCGAAGGGAAGTATGAGGTATGAATTGTTGGAAGTCGAGGACTAGCTGTATTTCAGATACTTTTAAGGAATAATTTAAGGGCAGGAGGACAAATCACTACAAAAGATTTGTGATACTGTTAATTTGAGTTGGGCCTCATTGTAAGGGAGGACAATAAGAAAGCATACTTTCCTAAGGGAAATCACCATTCATAGAGGAGTTTGAGGTAGCATACAGAGTGTTTTTATCTTTTTATCCACAACTACCCTATGAGATAGATTGGGCTGAGGGAGGATGATTGGGTTAAAGTTCACCCAGTGGACATCCCTGGCTGAGATTGTCCAAAACCAGGTTCCAGTCTCACTCCTTAACTATTATTCTACCTTGGATCTTAAACACAAACACAAACCACAAACCAAAGAATTGGCCTTCTCTCTCTCTCTCTCTCTCTCTCTCTCTCTCTCTCTCTCTCTCTCTCTCTCTCTCTCTCTCTCTCTCTCTCTCTCTCTCTCTCTCTCTCTCTCTCTCTCTCATGTGTGTGTGTGAGAGCGCGTGTGCATGCACTCCTTCAAATCAATGTTGGCAGTAGCATTAGCATTTAGACTTATATACCACTTCATGGTGTTTTATAGCCCTCTTTAAGCAGTTTACAGAGTCAGCATATTGCCCCAACAATCTGAATCCTCATGTTACCAATCTCGGATGGATGGAAGGCTGAATAAACCTTGTGTCAGTCAGAATCAAACTGCTGGCAATACTGCATTCTAACCACTGCGCTGCCACAGCAACTGCCTGAGCTAGTTCCTGCAGTTTTCTTGGTTTGTTATTGCCTTCTTCCTAGGGCTGAGAGGGAGTGACTGGCTCAAGGTCACCTAGCTGAATTCATACCCAAGACAAGACTAGAGCTCCTAGTTTCCTGGTTTCTAGCCTGATGTCTTAACTGCTACATCAAACTGGCTCTCTCTTAATATCCCTATTCAAATTTATTTTATGGATATATACATACATACTTATGTGCATGTTTTACATTTCAGTAAGCATTCTGCCACTTCTCCAATTGTGGCCATTTGTTTTAATTTACGAACATTTCTTTAAATAGAAGAGGAACATTTCCCATTTAGGGTCTTGTTCTTGTAATCAACTGCTGCTAGCAACAATGTCGAAACCTTGATTTGGAGGCTGAAAAGCAAACTCCGCAGTGTGATAATGCCTCACTACTTATCACCACTATAATTAGTTTTCTATTGGCTATGCTAGTTTTCCTTTCAGGTTCTGATATCAAGGTGCAGTGAAGCATGCAACCTATTAAGGCAGTGAGTCTAGAAAGAAATAGAGAAATGAAGATTACAAGGTTATAGATCAGGTAGGAAATACATACAAAGCAGTCATAAAAATAAAGGAGTGGTGAACTATTTTTCTCTATGAAGAGCCATTGATCAGTAAGATCAATAGGACTCGTCAGAAAACTTGAGTGGGAGGCTGCAGTTGATGGTGCGTGGAATCAGATCAAAAAGTGGGTACAGTTTAATCTAGATCAGACTAACAATCACTCAGTGGGGCCAATGCCCTATCCACCAAGAGCTCACTGCTCCAGCTACCCAACCCGCCAACCAGAAAATATTTCCAAGTGCTCCAATCTTTCTATCTTTCCATTAGTTTAATATCTTCACTTTATCTCACTCATCACCTGATAGCATTTTGTATCCTCTAGGCATGCATTCTCCTCTTGAACATTTTAAAAGTATTTTTTGCTATTTAAATTTTCTCTTTTCTTTTTTCTTTTCCTTCCTCCCTCCCTCCCTTCTCTTTCTCTTTCTCTTTCTCTTTCTCTTCCTTCCTTCCTTCCTTCCTTCCTTCCTTCCTTCCTTCCTTCCTTCCTTCCTTCCTTCCTTCCTTCCTTCCTCCAATTCAGTGTTGACTCCTGGTTACTAACTGGACAAATCCCTCCAGTTTTCTCTTGCAAGATTTCAGAAATGGTTTGCCATTGCCTGCTTTGTAGGGCTGAGACAGAGTGACTGGCCCAAAGGCAGCTTTGTGTCCAAGACAGAATTAGACTCATGCCCTCCTGCTTTCTTGCCTGATACCTTAACCATTACAGCAAACTGTCCCTCTTCTTAAAAATACTTTCTTTTTAATCCTTACTAGCACCCTTTTAGTTATTCACCTGACTAGACAAAGGCCAATAAAAACTTTGGATTCCATTTGATGACACAGAATGCAAGGTATACACCAGTGATAGCTAACATTTTTTGGCTCATGTGTCAAAAGGGTGTGTGCACATGCGCATGTGACCACACCCATGCCCTCCCCCCACACATGCACACAACCCCCGTGCTGCCTCCCCACACATGTGCACTATTCCCCCTGCTGCCCCCCCCCGCCTGCGCACAGGCTTCACGGAAGCCTCCGGACTCCTGAAGCCTGGGGACGGCGAAAAACTGCCCAACGGGCCAACTAGAAGTTTGGAAACAAACTTCCGGTTGGCCCATTGGGCTGTTTTTCGCCATCCCCAGACTTCAGGAGGCTTCCTTGAAGCCTCCGGAGTGCGAAAAACGGCCCAATGGACAAACCGGAAGTCCGTTTGGCCGTTTTTCACACTCCGGAGGCTTCAGGGAATTACAGAACGTCCTGAAGATGCACTGCGCTTGATGCCATCCAAAGTCGTGATGCAACACAAATTCCATCGGCGGTATCAAAAAGACGGGGAGACCGTCAACCAGTACATCGCCGCACTTCAAAAGGCACAAATGAACCGTTGGTCAATTTTTCTGGTGACATACAGCTATAAACTCACCCACTGACACAGAAAGACCCTGGGACACACGCGGACGCACTTAGCAGATGCCCGCTGCCAGAACTCCTGCAAGACCCAACCCCTGGCAACCCAGTCCTACTATTTGACTGCCTAGATGCCGGGCCAGTAACTTCAGTTGAGATAGCCAGATACTTTGCCAAAGACAATACTTTTATAAAAGTGTTGAACTGGGGGTGGAATGGGTGGAGGGGGTGGCCCAAAGGGCCAGTTGGGGAGGAATTTAAACCATTTATTGTAAAACAGCATGAAATATCCGCTCAAAGGGGATGTTTGTTGTGGGGTGACTGAATGATTGTTCCGCCTAAATTAAGGATACTGTCTTAGAGGCACTGCATGTGGGGCATCCAGGGATTGTCAGGATGAAAACGTTATGTCTGGTGGCCAAATATGGACAGGGGGATCACGGAGTGGGTCGCCACCTGCACCCCGTGCCAGGAATCCCGGCTAGCCCCACCCGTAGTGCCAGTAAATGAATGGGAAAAACCAAAATCTCCCTGGTCTTGGGTGCATATTGATTTTGCTGGCCCCATGCATGGCCAAACTTTTCTAATTATAGTGGACGCATAGTCATAATGACTCGAGGTCATCCTCAAGGGCACAACAATGGCAGAAGCAGTCATCAAGGTGCTATGGAGACTGTTCTCCATGCATGGCCTGCCCGATGTCTTGGTTTCAGATAATGGGCCCCAATTTACGGCTGTCCAGTTCAAGACCGGCCTAGAGGTGGAGCTCTTGCCTCACATTCAGGAGGTTGTGAGTTCGATCCTAGGTAGAGGCAGATGTAGGGTCTCCTGCCTGGACAGGGGGTTGGACTAGATGACCTGCAAGGTCCCTTCCAACTCTGTTAATCTATTAAACCTTCATAGCAGAGCAGTGAATTAGGCATGCCCTGATCGCACCATTTCATCCAGCCAGCAATGGTCAAGCGAAAAGAATGGTGCGATCTGCAAAAGAAGCCCTTTCCAGAATGGGCCCAGGCGATTGGCAAACACGCATAGATAAATTCCTCCTAGTCCAACACATCACTCCTAGCGCCACCATGGGAAGAAGCCCCACAGAACTTCTAATGGGTCGCCGACTATGGTCTATCTTAGACCGGCTGCACCCTAACTATTTGGCCGACATACCAACCGATTCGACTAGCCAAACCCGGTCATTTAGCATAGGGGACCGAGTATACGCCCACACCTATGCGGGTGGGGTTTTCTGGATTCCAGGCAAAATAATTGGACTCACTGGCCCGCGCTCATACCAGGTGGAACTAGACAATGGCAGGCAATGGAGAAGGCACATAGACCAACTCCGGGGTTGTTTAGGGCACTCCACCACTAGGCAACCAGAAATAGAATCTAAAAACAATGACCTAAAACCCACAGACACTAAACAAACACACACTCCCTCCACAGTAGAGTCAAGCCGGAAGGAACCGGATCACGTACCTGTAGAGCCAAGTGTCCAGCGATGAAGAAGACCCAGAAGCTGCCATGCCCCAAAACTTCCAGGCAAATCCAGTGGAAGACCTAAGGGTGGCAGCAGACCCAACTGAGTGGTCTGCCACCACCACACCAACTGAACTGTGCAGGTCTGAAAGAGCCCATAGGCGCCCCACCTACTTATGGGATTACATTAGCTAAGGGTTTTCTCGTTGGGCAAAGTCCATACTCAGAAGGGAGGGGTGTTAAATATTCAGAGTCAATTAAAAAGGTGTCAATCGCGTCCTCCGTTCCGGCGGGAAAATAAGCCAACCTGATTGGAGGAGCAGTCTGGCAGTTCCCTATAAAAGGGGAAGCTGCCAGACAAGCCGGTTGCTGGATTTGTACATAGTTGCTGAATAAAGAGCTGTTGTCACTGAAGCCTGAGTCCAGTCTCTTCCGTTCACCCTATCCAACACTCAACTTACAATCATTCATTTAGTGCATGTCCCAAGTTACAACAACACTGAAATAAGTGGTTTTCACACTTATGATTGTGATCATGGTCACATGATCAAAATTCAGGCATTAAGCTAATATGTATTTATAACAGTTGCACTAGCCCAGCTAGCTTCCAACAAGCAAAGTCAATGGGGGAAACCAGATTCGCTTAACGACCTCATGATTCACCTAATTGCAATGATTCGCTTAACATCTGTGGCAAAAAAAATCATAAAGTGAAGCCCAACTCACTTAACAACTGATTTGCTTTGCAATTTAGGGCTCAGTTGTGGTTGTAAGTTGAGGACTAACTGTATAGGTGTGTGCATGCACACATTCACTTAACCCACACACATGGATTATATATATAAACAAAGCATTAACCCACACACATGGATTATATATATAAACAAAGCATTCCAACTGAAGTGAAATTATTTTGAAGCAACTCCATCTTCTTTTCACAGTTTCTCTATTAGTTTTAGCAAGGAAAATTCCTCCATAAACAAAATATCCTGGCAATTTTAATTAAATGCACTATGGTAATTAATGAAACAGTCACATCTTTGCCTGTTCACAGTTTATAATGGCAATAACTTCTGGGTCAGGTATTTCTTCTTAATAATTACGTCAGTGTAGAGTAATAATTGAAACATGCTAAGATAATTGTAAACATTCTTCTATCATGGAGCATTTATCAATTCATTTAATTAGACAACAGATTTTAGAAACATCACAAAGATCTGTGAAAAGTTATTGTAACTTGTCACATGGAAATTCAATTTCAGTTTTTAATGTACAGAAGCATGCATATATATGATTTTATGGTCTGGAACATAATACGAAAGAATTTAATATGCATTTGTATGAGTCTGTGTGTATGCTGCCACTGCTAGCTTTTAGGCATATACAAAAATCTCTAAAGGTAATGAGATACTACATTTAATATACAACTGCAGCTAAAACTGGTAGCTTACCTTTGCCTCCCCATAAATGATAGCTTACCTTTCCCTCCCCATATATCATATTAACATTTGTACAACTTATGATTCAACCAATACTATTTTCCTGAGAGCTATGAGTGAAAAATTCCAGGAATGTATGCCAAGAGTGTATAATTCCAATAGGGTGTGGGAGAAGGAGTGGCAGAACCTGGGGCGGAGTGAAAAGAGAAATCAGCCTAGAGTGCCTACATCGCCACAAGTGAACCAAGTCCATCCCCCTTTGAGTGCTATTGTCCCTTATCTAATCCCAAGCAGGTGCTAACCATTAGTTGAGAAGATTCTTGTTCATAGACTGCAGCAATAAATCAGTTTAACTGAACTTTCACTTGTGGACCTGGTCTTTTGCATCTTCACAGGGTCCTCCAAGGCACAAAGATCATCTCAGCTGCCCACTTAAAGCAAAATGATTCCCACATTAGCTAGAAGCAATATAGGAAAATGCTGAAGGTGGGTGGTCTCTTTAGTGACAATGGCAAAAGCATAATTTCATACTGTGCAAGACACTGCAATGGTAAATCACTTGTCTTTTTTTTTAACCAAGAAAGCTACATGGGTAGTCAAGATGAAATACTGATATGATGTGGGATGATGGACCCCTGAAGTCGGACCACACTTAAGATGCAACTGAAGAAGAGTGAATTATTTTTTTTCCAAATACTAATAATATTTATTTCTGGCAAATAGATGGGGAAGAAATGGAGGTAGTGACAGATTTTATTTTCCTGGGCTCCAAGATCACCGCAGATGGGGACTGCAGCCAAGAAATTAAAAGACGCTTGCTCCTGGGGAGGAAAGCTATGGTAAATCTAGACAGCATACTAAAAAGCAGAGGCATCACCCTGCCAACAAAAGTGCGTATAGTCAAGGCTATGGTTTTCCCAGGTGCAATGTATGGCTGTGAAATTTGGACCATAAGAAAGGCTGAGCGCCAAAGAATTGAGGCCTTTGAACTATGGTGCTGGAGAAGACTCCTGCGAGTCCCTTGGACTGCAAGGCGATCAAACCGGTCAGTCCTAGAGGAGATCAAGCTTGATTGCTCTTTAGAAGGCCAGATCCTGAAGATGAAACTCAAATACTGTGACCACCTAATGAGAAGGAAGGACTCACTGGAGAAGAGCCTAATGCTGGGAACGATTGAGGGCAGAAGAAGAAGGGGACAACAGAGGATGAGGTGGCTGGATGGAGTCACTGAAGCAGTAGGCATGAGCTTAAATGGACTCCAGAGGATGGTAGAGGACAGGAAGGCCTGGAGGAATGTTGTCCATGGGGTCATGATGGGTCGGACACGACTTTGCAACTAACAACAACAAAATAATATTTATGTTTGTTTCTTTATTCATGTCAGAAGCATCACAATTAAAATAAGGCTTGCTACAGTATATGACATAAAATGTAAAATATAAAATACAAGATTAAAATGAAATGCATGATTTAAATGTTAAACAGATTTTGCCCAGAAACTAGCCACATTAATTGCATTTTGTCACGTTGCCAGGAGGTCCTGTACTGCACTGATTGGGGACACAAAGGGCAGGTATACATACGTTTTGTTCTCTACATGTCACCACAATTGCAAGAAGCAGAAGCAACTGGATATCCCCATTTGTTCAGAGTGTCTCTGGATCTTGTTGTACCTGTATGATTTCCATACTTTGACAGGTGCCAGCTCCTCTGTTGGTTCCATCCAGTGTTGGTTCTTTGTAGCTCAATCTAGCCATTATATTTATGACATGGCTAGATTAAAGCCTTTGGCATGTCTAGTTGCTGATATTGTCATGCAGGAAGAGAATGTCTGAAGCTGCAAAGACAGAATTATAGTGGGAACATGGAATGCATGAAGCGTGGATATCAAACCCTGTACCTGTTAACAGCGGTGATCCCCAAGGAAGCGTTTTAGGACCTACTCTCTTCATTCGTTACATAAATGACATTTGTGATAATATACAAAGCAACTGCGTCCTCTTCGCAGATGATGTAAAACTATTCAACACCACCAACAATACTACAACCCTTCAAAAAGACCTTGACTATGTATCTGAATGGTCAAACAAGTGGCAACTACCAATCTCAAACAACAAATGCTCAGTTTTACACATTGGCAAAAATAATCAAAACACAAAATACAAACTTGATGATCATGACCTTGATGATGATCCTCGCTCAGTAAAGGATCTTGGGGTACTCATCTCTAATGATCTAAGTGCCAGAGCCCACTGCAACAACATAGCTAAGAAGGCATTAAGAGTGGTTAATCTAATCTTGCGTAGCTTCTTCTCTGGTAACATTGTAGTCTTAACCAGAGCATACAAAACATTTGCTAGACCGATTCTTGAATACATCTCATCTGTCTGGAACCCACACTACATATCAGACATTAACACAATTGAGAATGTCCAGAGATACTTCACAAGAAGAGTATTACATTCCTCTGTTCACAACAGAATACCTTATAAAACCAGACTTGAAATTTTGGGACTTGAAAATTTAGAACTACGTCACCTTCGATCTGACCTAAGTGTAGCTCACAAAATTATCTGCCACAATGTCCTACTTCAGCTTCAACCGCAATAATACACATGCTCACAATAGATACAAACTTGATTGCAAAAAATTTGACTTCAACAACAGAGTGGTCAATGCCTGGAACACTTTACCTGACTCAGTAGTTTCTTCCCCTAACCCCAAAAACTTCAACCTCGGATTATCTACCATCGACCTCACCCCATTCCTAAGAGGTCGGTAAGGGGCGTGCATAAGCGCACAATCATGCCTACCGTTCCTGTCCTAATGTACCCATATATTCATACCTCTTTTACTCTTATTCATGCTTGTACTATTACATATATATTCTATCGTTTTACTGTTTATACTTTGCTTATAATCATATATGCTTGACAAATAAACAAATACAAATATAGGAAAGCTCAACACAGTGACATGTGAAATGAATCAACTGCACTGACATCTTAAGCATCAGTGAATTGAAATGGACTGGCAATATATACTTTTGACTGTTTACTACTCTGGACTTTAAAAAGAAGGGGGAACAACATCGCTTTCATGCACAGGAAGGATGTATCAAGGGTTAGTACTTCAGTACAATGCAGTTAATGATAAAATAACATCAATTAGACTTCAGGACAACCCTTTTATGGGATGATTATCCAAGTTTATGCTCGAATCACTGTTGCAGAAGAGAAATTTAACAAATGGAAGCAAGATGTGCTGCTTGCGATAGAGATTGGAATAGCAAAGTTGAAATTTTAAGGAGAAAAATGTTGTTGAACTGTATGTCCCAGGAAACCAAAATGAAGCAAGAAAACAACTTATCCATTTCTGCTACTCCAGTGATTTCTTCATTGCTAATGCAGTTCTCAAAGAGCCAGAACAATTCCTATATAAGTGAATATCAACAGATGGAATACACAGGAATCAAAGTGACTACATTATTGGAACAAGGAGAAGGAAAGGCTCAGCTATAATAGCAGAGATCAATCTTGGGTTGACTGTGGAATAGATCATTAACTACTGTGGGAAGAAATATCAATCTGGTTCAGTTCCAAGCTGGGAGAAAGACACTGGAAACATGGAGGCTGATTGGAAAGAAGGTTTAATGATGAACAGAACCACCAAGCACATGGTTCTGGTGCAGCTGACAAAATGGAGTTGAGAGTGAGGGGTTTTTATACCTTCTTTAAGCTTTGCACTTGAGCTTCCTGTTACTGTGCAAGTACATGTATTCTGTTGGCTGTTGTCAGACTCCCATGGGGCCATGTAGGGGTTATGCAGGGGTCATAGCTGGCGCTATAGGCAAAGTACAAATCCTAGGTGTTTGTCTGAGCTAAGTTTGGTTGATGTTTGGACTGCTCTGAGGGTGATACAATAATTCCTATTGTGGCTTAATGGCTTTGTCCTGTGTTGGATCTTGAGTGATGGCTGCTTCTAATCCTACCATTCTGCCTTCGTTTCAAAATATCCTGTCTTGAATGGATTACCAAATCTGCATTTCTAAAAGCTGGCCTCAGTATCTGCTGGGGCTATTAAGGAAAGTGGGGGTTGTTTTCTGCCTCCCCCCCAAAAAAAACATGTTTCCCAATTTCTCCCTTTGGGGATATATAATAATCTGCCCTTTTTAATATTCCTCAAAAAAAGCCATTCTTCTAGGAGAGGTGGTGGCTTCCCGCCATGATATAAAGTTTATGTGGATTTCTTGGGAGAGAGAAGCTAAACCAGAAGTGCAGGAATGACTTGAGTATAGAGTCCTTTCTTCTTCTTTAAGTTGACTTCACCCTGCCATTTTTTAGTTCATCCACTTCTCCTTTTAAATCAGGAAACCAATCAGGAATGATATTTTATTGAGATAGGCCAGTGATGGCGAACCTTTTTTTCCTCGGGTGCCGAAAGCACGTGCGTGGCGCTATCGCGCATGTGCGAGTGCCCACATCCATAATTCAATGCCTGGGGAGGGCAGAAATGGCCTCCCCCACCCCCCTGGAAGCCCTCTGGAGGCCAGAAATGGCCCATTTCCCTACTTCCAGTGGGCCCAGTAGGCTTCCCTGGAGCCTGGGGAGGGCAAAAATGCCCTCTCCCCCCCGGAGGCCCTCTGGAAGCCGAAAATGCCCTCCCAGAGCCTCTGCATGAGCCGAAAATCAGCTGGCCGGTGTGCACATGCATGTTGGAGCTAAGCTAGAGCAACAGCTCATGTGCCGGCAGATATGGCTCCGCGTGCCACCTGTGGCACCCGTGCCATAAGTTCACCATCACTGAGATAGGCCATAATAACAGAATACAGCAACTCAGTGTTTTTCTGTCCCTCCCTTCCCTCTTATTTTCCAGTGATTCAGGGAAGAGTCAGTGTAATAAGAGTAATAATAGTTATTAATAATATTGCCTTTCCAAGGGCTTCAACTTAAGGAATGTTACTTTCCTCTTTGTTTACATAGTAGTTTATCATAGATGGAGAGAGGGGGGGGAGAGAAAAATATTTAAAGGGTGAATAAAGCAATACAGTTAAAAAACAAAGAAAAAGACAAGTTTTTGCTCCATTTATATTCCACATTGGAATTTAGAAATTTAGTAAATTTAGGAAAGTCTAGACCAGTAGTGGGTTGTAAATCCTGTCGCTACCGGTTTGCTTGTGTGCGGGGCGGGTGGGCGGACGGGTGGGCGGAGCCTTCCACCGCCACCGCTACTAGTTCGCTGAACCGGGCCAAACCGGGAGCAACCCACCGCTGATCTAGACCTATAAAGTCTAATGTAGTTGTCTCCTCCTGATCTGCTTGCTGCATTTATTGTATATTTCCCATCTGATTCAATTGCATCATTTCCAGTTCCTCTTTGAAGCTTTCATAAAAATATTTCCCCTTTTTGACTATATTACGTCAGTATGTCTGTTATTTAAAATCACTCCTTCCAATTTGTCCTAGTGAAATGGAATCCTCTTCCATTTGTTTGTCAACAAAGAATGGGAAAGCCACAACTTTTATTATAGTTCTTGTAGTATATATTCATGTTTATAATCTGCCCTTTGACTCCATTGAAAAATACTATTAAAGGGATGTCCTATTTTTGTAACAGTTATTATTTAAGTCATTTTATATTAAATTTACTATGCTAATTTTGATAGTCTTAAGCTGCTGTTCTTAAAACTTTTATGTAAATTTCCTGTAGAGTTGGTATGACAGATGGGTCTACCACCTGCTCCCTCTTCCTAAAAAAAATGTTAACAGCCTAGCAGAAGTATATAAAACCCCTCAAAATAACTGATAACTGGGTTTATTTGTTCAGAATAATTGTAGTAAAGATTTGGAGGCAGAGATTCTAAAGTTAATTTAACATTTCTCAAGATATTAAAAAAATAGTTCTGCATTTTAAAAGAATCAAGGCAGTATGTCAGCAGTGTTTCTGTCCTATTATGTCTTTAACAAAAATATTTTCCCTGAACTCTAATTTAGACCATGAAGAACGATTTTCTCACCAGACTGTTTAGAATTGCAACTTCAAGATTTTGAGGAAAACAAAATTAAGTTAAGGCACAGACTTCCAGGTGATTTAGAGCCAGTTTGGTCCAATGATTAAGGGATCAGGTTCAAAACCAGGAGAATGTGAGTTCTAGTCCCACCTTAGCCTTGAAAGCTGGCTGGGTGACTTTGGGTCAACTCCCTCTCAGCCCAACTCACCTCAGAAGGTGGTTGTTGTATGTTCACTGTCTTCAGTTTTTTTTAATAAAAATAAAGATGGGAATGGATTGGATTAGATTAGATTAGATTAGATTAGATTAGATTAGATTAGATTAGATTAGATTAGATTAGATTAGATTAGATTAGATCCGATCAGGTCCAGTCCGGTCCTATTTAAAAAGAATGCTCAGGATATTTACTCTTGTGATTTTAGAGGCCATTTACTCAGAACATTTAGTGCAACACCAGAAACCAGATGTTTCCCAAGCAGTCATATAATGGAGAGGGAACAGAGCTACAAAGATATTCAGAATCCATGCAACTATTCCCCACACTTCCATTGTAATATGTACTTTAAAGTATTCAATCCATTTTTATGTACATACCTGGAGATTTTTATAACTTCTATATTGTACCACTTCTACTAATATAAAATATGATCACTAGGAAAAAGGGAAAAGATTTACTAAATCTTAAAATAAACTAGAGGGTTTTTTAAAAAGAAAATAATAGTTAAACATGATGGCTGGGAAGCATGTGACTGTACAACTTACAAGTACAAAATACTCTACCTAATAACAAAGGTTCTCTGGTTGAATTACATTTTTAAAAAAAATTTAAGATCCAGAAAACAGGAACTTTGGGTTGCAGTGTGAAATATCAATGATTGATAAGTGTGTTTTATTCAGAGCCTGGCTGCCCTGACAGGGAAATTCTTTTTCATCTATAATATTTTGGAGAGAAAGTCACAAATTTATTTATTTCCACAAGAAAAGAGAATCAGAGCGACGAACAAGCTTCATTTCTGTCAGAATTGAAAGTCCTTGTATCACTTAGAAATATAAGGATTTATCTAGAAAATCTATTGATTGATTAGGCTCCATCAAGTTGGTATTGATTCTTAGCAATTCTATAGATAGGCATTATCCTGGAATTTCTGCCCCCAACTAGACCTTCCAATTCATTCATTACCGCTATAATCAAATCCATCTACCTTGCTGTTGCCCAATTGTGAACTTTTCAAAGGATGTGTGTCTTCACATAATCTGTCCAAAGTACAGGTAGTCCTCAACTTACAACCACAAGCCCAAAATGGTTATTAAATGAGGTTTGTTTGATATCATCACCTTTCTTGCCACAGTTGTTAAGTGAATCGCTGCAGTTGTTAAGTTAGTAACATGGTTGTTGAGTGAATCTGGCTTCCCATTGACTTTGCTTGTCAATAGTTCGCAAAAGATGATCACATGACCCCAGGACACAGCAATCGTCATGTCAGTTGCCAAGTATCTAAATTTTGACCATGGGGATGCTGCAGCAGTCGTAAGTGTGAAAAAACAGTCACAAGTCATTTTTTGCCCCAGTGCCGTTGTAACTTTGAACAATGACTAACTTCCTTCAAAAGATCTAGATGAAACTTGGTAGGGTAAACTGGAGGATTCCATGATATACTCCTCCCGTTCTGTCAAAGGCATTTGGAGGGTCCCCACCATGGGTGGGTTCCTATAGGTGTGGTCCACTCTGTCGTTCTGGTAGCAGCCCGCCAATTGCGCAATTTGCACGCGACGGCTCTGGTACCATCTTTACCAGTCCGTCGTGCAGCGCCATCTTCTTTTCAAATTTATGGTGATTTTTTGCTTCCTGCGCATGCACAGAAGCAAAATCTCGCGAGGGGACACATGCACGCGTGAGATTTTGGCAATTTTTTGCTTCCGCGCATGCGCGAAAGCAAAAAATCACCAAAATCACGCGCACATGTCCCCTCACAAGATTTCAGCAATTTTTTGCTTCCTGCGTATGTGCGGAAGCAAAATCACACAAGGGGACACGCGTGCATAGCGAGCATGCGCACATGAGAAACGTGATGATGCACGCGCAGCGCACCGGTAGGCAGATAAGAGGAACCCGCCCCTGGTTCCCACCCTATGAACCTTTTGGAGGGCTGTGAAGACCTGGCTCTTCACCCAAGCTTTGGGCAAGGATAGAAGTGAACCCAGTAAATGTAAGAGCATGGAAAGTCTATGTGATAGCGTGGCACTAAGTTTGGGATACATGGTGAAGTTGGTTGACTGACTGATTATGTTTTTATTTAATATTATTGTGAGCCGGCTAGGATTGTCTTGTATAAGATAGGCAGCCACATGACATCGTAAGTGTGATGAAAATGTGAAAAATGATCATAAGTCACTTTTTTCAGTGCCATTGCAACTTCCATCAATAAACAAATGTTTGTAAGTCAAGGACTACTTGTGTGATAATTTCAATTTCGTCAATTTGTGCCTCAGGTGAAGACATTGCACTGATCTAATTATTTTCTGGCCAGTCCTTGATATTCAAAGGAAGTGTCTCCAACACCAAAGTCAAAAAAATGTCAATACTTTCTATTCTGCTTCTTCGAAATGCAACTTTCACTTTCATACAGTGTTGTGGGGAAAAAAAATCACAGAATTTTTCTTCATAGGTACTGACATGTCATGGCATCTAAATTTCTTTTTCAAGGCCTTAATTGGTACTCAACCAAGTGCCAGTCTGAGGCATGTTTATTGACTGCTGGTCCTTTATTGTTGATAATCGATCATCAATGGCAGAACTGTACTATTTCAATCTCTTTATTGTCAGTTCTAAGGCTGATATACCTGCTAAGTTTGATCTTTATATTTAATCTCAGTCCCATTTTTGCTGTACTCCTTAACTCTGATTAGTACAACTTCCAAATCATTTGCATTTTCAGCTATCAAGAAAATCTATTGGCATTTATCTCCGGGACCGCATTCTGCCTCATACTTCCCTCCGACCGGTTAGGGCCCACAGAGTTGGCCTCCTCCAGCTCCCGTCAGCCAAGCAATGCCGGCTGGCGGGCCCTAGGGGGAGAGCCTTCTCTGTGGCCGGCCCCGCGCTCTGGAACCAACTCCCTCCAGAGACCCGAACCATCCCCACCCTGCTGGCCTTCCGAAAAGCCGTTAAGACATGGCTCTTCCTGCAGGCAGGGGGTAGAGCTTAACTCCATCTGCACTCTCCCCCGGGTATGTCTGGTGGTTGAATGGTTCTTTTATATTGCAATTTTTAATTTTTATATTTTGATTTTAATTGAATTTATTGGTTTTCTTGTATTTTTCCTGTGTTGTAAGCCGCCCTGAGTCCCTTGGGAGTTGGGCGGCATATAAGAAACCATAAATAAATAAATAAATAAATAAATTTAAAAACCCTTGGATCCATTAATCTCCTCTGTTCAACCAAAGCCCAAATATTTGTTATGGAATTAACTGAACAGCTATTCAAGTTTTTGAGAATTGTTATTGTTTACACTTTATCTGCAGAGTTTTGGTGTGCAGATTAATGGTGCTTGAGTGACTTCCAACAGCACAGAGGAAATCTAATTTGGTGGTTGGAAGTAAAGCTACTATTCAATATCCAACTTTGCCTACAAAATTGTCTCCAATATTACTTTTCCTGGCAGAAGATCCCAAAATATGATATCCATAGGGCACAATCCAGATTACTTGGAGTTGTTCAATCTCAAATATCATCATTCCCTTTAAGAGTCTCCAGATTGACTCCAAAATGGTTCTCATTTGGAAAAGATACTGTGTTAATTCCCAACTTCCATTCTTTTTTCAATGGGACAGAAATGAAAACTTCATAGTAGGTTGTGCCAGGCATGGAAGGAATGTGTTGATTTAATGAAAATGAAATCAAATTATCCCAACAAAGCAGATTTATAAATTGAAACTTATAAATTGAACCTGTTTCAGGGTAGTGAATTAATTCACATGATTTCCTAGTCATAGACTTCCAAACCACTTCATGGAATCAGCAATAGGTGTTGTTTGTTTGTTTTTTAACTCTTTCCGGATTTCTGGATTTGTTATGCACAATATAGTATATTGCATATATCTGAATAATGTGGTAATGACAGTGGTGTTGGTGTTGAATGATGTGATTGACTGACATTGACACAAATAACCACCAATCAATTTAATGCCTTTTTAAACTTCATTTAGATTAGGGTAATTTTACGATTTAATACAGGCTACTACTTAACCCATCCTATTTAACATTTACATGAAACCGCTGGGTGAGATCATCCGCAGACATGGGGTGCGTTACCACCAGTACGCTGATGACACCCAGCTGTACATCACCACCCCGTCTGACTTCAGTGTGGCAGTTGATGTAATGTGCCGGTGCCTGGACGACGTTAGGATCTGGATGGGGAGGAACAGACTCAGACTCAACCCCGACAAGACTGAGTGGCTTTGGGTATTGCCTCCTAAGGACTACGACAACTGTCCCTCCTTGGTTTTAGAGGGAACGAAACTGATTCCCTCGGACCAGGTCCGCAACTTGGGGGTCCTCCTAGATCCACAGCTAAAATTGGAGCATTATCTTACTGCTGTGGCTAGGGGGGCCTTTGCACAGGTTCGCCTTGTGCACCAGTTGCGGCCATACTTGGAGAAGGAGGCTCTACTCACGGTCACTCACGCCCTTGTCACCTCCCGTTTGGACTACTGCAATGCGCTCTACATGGGGCTACCCTTGAAGAGTATCCGGAGACTCCAACTGGTACAAAATGCGGCTGCGCATGCTGTGGTGGGTGTACCAAGGTACACCCACGTGACACCTTTACTCCGCCAGCTGCATTGGTTACCCATTTGTCTCCGGGTCCAATTCAAGGTGTTGATCACCATCTTTAAAGCCCTTCATGGCTTAGGGCCGGGTTATCTCCGGGACCGCATTCTGCCTCATACTTCCCTTCGACCGGTTAGGGCCCACAGAGTTGGCCTCCTCCAGGTCCCATCGGCTAAGCAATGCCGGCTGGCGGGTCCTAGGGGGAGGGCCTTCTCTGTGGCAGGCCCCGCGCTCTGGAACCAACTTCCTCCAGAGACCCGAACCATCCCCACCCTGCTGGCCTTCCGAAAAGCCGTTAAGACGTGGCTTTTCCTGCAGGCAGGGGGCAGAGCTTAACTCCAACTGAACTCTCCCCCGGGCATGCTTGGTTGTTGCATGGTTGTTTTTATATTGCATTTTTAATTTTTATATTATGTTTTTAAATTTTGTTTATTGGTTTCTTGTATTTTCCTATGCTGTACGCCGCCCTGAGTCCTTCGGGAGTTGGGCGGCATATAAGAAAGCCAAATAAATAAATAAATAAATAAACCCTCGGCTTCATATTCCATTTGTCAAAGCAATAGCAATAACAATAGCACTTAGACTTATATACCACTTCATAGTGCTTTACAGCCCTCTCTAAGCGGTTTACAGAGTTCAGCATATTGCCCCCAACAATCTGGGTCCTCATTTTACCGACCTCAGAAGGATGGAAGGCTGAGTCAACCTTGAGCCTAGTGAGATTTGAACAGCTGAACTGCTGAACTAGCAGCCAGCCTGCAGTCGCAGCATTTAACCACTGCACTACTTCAGCTCATAGGACCTCCACATGTATCTCCAAAGCTTACTTCAGTTTAATTTCACAACATTTCAACACTCATCCCTGTGTGTCACTTGTAACATCAGAAGCTCCAAACCTTTCACTAATTAAACAATGAAAGTAAAGAAGGCTAGTAAATTTTAAAAAAAATTCAGCAAGCTTGAGATTGAATTCATTCTTTTTTGGCAGCATTGTGATTCTTGTTCACAGTAAACATGCAGCATTTCTAAGAAATTTCTGAGCCTAAGAAATAATACAAAACTCTCTTTAAATATAAGAGCAATCTAATCCATCAGTATTGTGGGTCTTTTTGAATATCTCTATTTGAAAGCTTTTGTTTAAAACGATATGATCCTCTTTATGTGCAAATTAGAACATCAGCTATTTGCCTAGATATATGTGCTATTGTTATAAAATATGGCAACAATAAAAGGCAAGAAGATTGATGGGCATTTCCATATAGAAAAGACAAAGTATTTTATAGAAGGGGGGTTGGAAACCCTCTTCAGCAACTTTGAAAACCTAGAATTGATTGCTGTGCATTGTGGCATTTTGTTTCATTACGTTTTGCAACTTGCTGTTTGAAATTCTGATGGAAGTAGATGAATCGATATTTGATGGGGCTCTGTCAGGATAAAAACTGTACCCTGAACTGTGTTTGCAATTGCAATTTGAAGCCATAAAAAGAAACAAAAATATATATGAACATATGAATGTAACAGAAACATACAAGATGTGAGATTAAGGAAAATACTGTTTAGATATACAGTAGATAGATAGATAGATAGATAGATAGATAGATAGATAGATAGATAGATAGATAGATAGATAGATAGATAGATAGATAGATAGATAGATAGATAGATAGATAGATAGGGATGGATGGATGGATGGATGGATGGATGGATGGTCGGTCTTTTTATATTTTCCTCAAAATATAAATCCCAATGATTTGTTAGCAGAGAAATTCTGGGAGAAAAATATGCAGAAAACAAGCTTTCATCAAAGCCACATGAATTGACAAAAAGGCAAGCCACTGTTCTGTTTAAAAACAAGCTCTCGGATATTTGGCTGTCAGGTATCTGCAGAAATAATTTCAAGGATTAAAAAAAAAACCTTCCATTGTCTTGCATACTATTTCTTTAGATCACAACCAAAGCACTGTAGATCAGGAGTGTGGTTAGAGAATATAATGCTATTTTTGAAATTGTTTTATCGTCAGAATATTTCATATTCTCTCATGTGTAGAAATAAATATTGTAACCAAAAGTATCCATCCCTTTACTTTGCATTGTGTACCTCTTTTCATTGTTTGCAAAAGGATTTCTATGACTAGGAGCCAAAAAGGTATCAAAGGTATGTTTCCTCTTGATAAACTTAGAGAGTAGTGAGAGACAGTGTAGTCCTGCAAATGGGGAAAACAAGGTCTACAGATCTATTGAATAAATGAAGAATGAATGAATCTGTTGAATTATTGAATATACAATAGCTGATACTGTGAGACCATAGAGGCCTAGAGCACCTTTAGAATTACTTGAAAGTCCTTTTTTTCTTGATTTACTTAATTATTATACTGCCACACTCCTGGCAGTTTACAATGTAAAATATTAATAAAATTACACAGCATATATTTTGTTGATCACAATTATATTAAGTAACCAACACATAAACCTATTCTGGAAGTGAAGGTGTCAAAGAGAAATAATTGGCAGAAAAGGATGATGCTCTTGAATAGCATGAGCATAAGGAAGGACCAAGAAAGAAATCATATATTACTAGAAATAACCACCTAGATATAAAACTAAGAACCTCTGTATCTTTATAAAAATGACTTTTAAGACATTTAAAAATTATGTTTATAGATATTCTCCAACCTAAACTCTGTCCTATTAGACAGTATTTGCCAGAACACATATTATGGTTGGAAATTGTCTTTCAGCAATTAAATTGTGCTTTTCCAGGGACAGGTTTTCTGACTTGGTTAGCAATAATGTACACATAGGCATATCTGAAAGAAATCTGATATTGTAGATGATAAACAAAATAGCCCAAACTATTATACAGAGGAGTCTACAATTTATAAGTGAATCAAAATCATGAGATACAAATAATTATTTTTGCTCTCTTAAGACTATTTTTATTAGAACTGAAGGAATAACTTATTTTTTAAATATTCCTTGCTAAATATATAAACACAGACAGGAAATATACTATACTAGTTATATTCAATTTAAATATGTTTCATAAAAGAGTCCTGGTGACACAGTGGTTAGAATGCAGGCTGACTCTGCCCACAGCCAGGAGTTCGTTCCTGACAGGCTCAAGGTTGACTCAGGCTTCTGAGGTTGGTAAAATGAGGACCCAGATGGTTGGGGGCATATGCTGATTCTGTAAACTGCTTAGAGGGAGCTGTAAAGCACTATGAAGCGGTATAAAAATTTAAGTGCTATTCCTATAAGAGCCGCGGTGTAGGGGCGGGTTCCCAATTTTTTTACTACCACTCTGTGGGAGTGGCTTATTTTGTGAGTGTGGCTTGCCAGCCATGTGACCAGGTGGGCGTGGGCCTCGGGAGCTTCGCAGCGGCCGGAGAAGCAGGGGGGCATTGCCCACCCGCAATGCAGCCCCCCGCAGCGGGAGCAGCAAGACCGCGGCAGCGGTTCTTCTAGGAGGCTCCGTCCGGCCTGAATGCTTCTCCCCATTTGATGATCCTAGGCTCCTGCCGCCCGTTCCCCCTCCCCTCAGCAGCTCGAGAAGCCTCGAACGTGCGAAAATGTCTGGGATCATCCAGGACCTTTATGTAAAAATGCCATAACTAACAAACAACTATCATACCTGGGTCACAGAGAACAGTTTAAAGTTAAGAATGGATTAAGAACCAGAAACCATTCAAGAAGAGGGTGTTATGTAGTTCCATGAAGAGGACAAACTAAAGCAAGGGTATCAAACTCAAGGCCCGTGGGCCAGATCTGACCCATGGGGCCACCCTGGAAACAGCAAAGGACCAGCCCACAGTGCCTCTGCCAGTGAAAACGGAGCTTGGGAGGGCTGCACGCAGCCCTCCCGGGCTCTGTTTTCGGCCGTGACAGCCTCCTACAGCCCTCTGCCAGCAGAAACAGGGCCCGGGGTCCATTTTCGGGGTCTGTTTTCACTTGCTGAGGGCTAGCAAAACAAACTAAAAGCAAAACAAAATAAAAGGAGAAATGTTTCCCCTTTTGCATTTGAGCATCCAAGAAGGGACAGGAAAGGAGAAAGGGAAAGAGGAAAGACAAAGAAAAAGAAGGAAAGACAGGAAGAGAGCAAGGAAGGAAAAATAAGGAAAGAGGAGAAGGAAGAAGAAAGTAGAAGGAAGAGAGAAGGAAGAGGAAGGAAGGAAGGAAGGAAGGAAGGAAGGAACGAAGGAAGGAACGAAGGTACGAAGGAACGAAGGAACGAAGGAACGAAGGAACGAAGGAACGAAGGAACGAAGGAACGAAGGTGGGTGGGTGGGTCTGAGGGAAGTCCTGCCTTAGCACTTGGCCACCACAGGTGGCCTCCGGCACGAGTGATGTTGAGCTGGCCACGCCCACCCCAGCCCCCCAATGTAAAACACAACCCTGATGCGGCCCTCAATGAAATCGAGTTTGACACCACTGAAGTAAAGGCAGGGGTGGGCTGCTGGCGGTTTGTAGGCATTCACCCCACCACTCCCAGGAGTCCCCACGTGGCCCATTTTGGATGCAGGTAAGTGCAGGGGGTGCGCGGAGGCTCAGGAGGGTGATAAACAGGCCTACCGGAAGTTCAGGAAGGCCAGAAACGGGCCTGTTTCTGGCATCTAGGGGGCCTCCAGAGACTGGGGAGGCCATTTTTGGCCCTCCTGGAGGCTTGAGGAAAGCCTCCTGAGCCCGGGGAAGGCAAAAATGCCTCCCCCCCATGGTGCAGCCCACCATGGCTACGCTCACCCAGCAACCGGGCAGAGAACCCCTTGTTAAAATTTTTGAAGCCCACCCCTGACTAAAGGTACCCCAGCAGCTTCATAGGCAACCACTCAAAAGGGAAATCTGAAGGGAAAAGCAAGGTACTGCACAGAGAGAGTTGGTATAGGCCAATTCTTCACTTTACTCAAAGTTGCTAATATTTTACATAGGAAACTGTAGTACCCCTGAACAAAGGTTTACACACCTGATGTCTGTTTGTACTTATGACATTTGTGGATTTAATTCATTGTTAGAAACCACTTTTACAGATACTGTTAGAAATAAAGAAAACAAGCTTTTTAAAAAATGACCTGCCAAAGACACAATGTGGGAACAAGCTGATTATGAAATAAATGTTCCAGCTTTTTCAATGTCTGGGTTGTTACTATAGAATCACGGTCAATATAAAACTTATATGAATGTGTGAGGGAATGATGGTGGGAATGTGTTGAAAAAAGACTTGGTCAGGAGCTGCACATGTTGTAGATATTGTCACTCCATCAAACTTCAGGCTGAAAAGGACTGCCAACTTTAACATAAATCAGGAAAATGAACTTAATTCACTATATACTATGCTGAGGTATTCCACAAAAGAAAATTATTTTAATTTTAAAAACAGCATGCGAACGATTTGTTCATGCCTTCAATTTATCTAGTTCTTCCTCAGTGAAAACCTCCCTAGCTTCCCTTTTATCTTTGCTTTAAAAAAGTATAAAAGGACAGCTGAGATACAGCCTCATTTTATTTCACCCATCTATTTAATTTCCAGTTTCAGTTCAAAAGTCTCTTATTCTCACACTGAGAGGCTATTGAGCTGGGCTCAACTCTTGATGGCTCCATGGAGAAAACCCTCATCATAATGAACTCTTTCTAAGAACAACTCATATCTCCTCTGAGGATGTTCCAATGAACTTTTTGATCCCACCCCATTATCTTATCCATTGCCTTCTCTTTCTGCTACTTCCCCCTGCCTTGCCAAACATTTTTCCTAATCTATCACCTATTTGCATTTTATGTCCAAAGTCTGAGATTTTATTTATCATCTTATCAAGGGATTTTTTTTTCAATTTCTCTCCTTTCAAATGTGTGATTTCCCCCCCCCCTGTTCTTACCTTAGAACAAAAAAGACATTTTATATTCTTGGTGATACAATCCTGCAATATTTTCTTGAGTTCGCATACCTATTCACAATTTCAATCACTGCTCAATTTTGAACAGGAAATGAAAGAATATTTCATTAGGATGGTATTAAGCATAAATGCAAATTGCTACTATTTTCTAATAGGCTGTTCTTTGATGCTCTTATCTGGCTTGGTTTTCTAGAGACGTTTTAAACAAGGCTAAATATTTAACCAGTTTGGAGAGCGGCATTATCTATAACAAACCATGATCGTGTCATAGTGAAAATTATGTAAAAATGTAATGAAACCTGATGCAAGCATTACAGCTAGTCCTCAACTTACAACTATTTGTTTAACAACCAAAACTATAGCAGAACTGAAAAAAGTGATTCATGACCTCTCCTCGCATTTATGAGAATCGCAGAATGCCCACAAGTCACATGATCAAAATCCAGGGACTTAGCAATTGGCATGTTGTACGCCGCCCTGAGTCCTACGGGAGTGGGGTGGCATATAAAAATGACCAAATAAATAAATAAATAAATAATGTATTTACAAAGGTTGCAGCAGCCACGGGTCACATGATCACCATTTGTGACCTTTCCAGATGGCTTCCAAAAAACAAATGCAATGGATGAAGCTGGATTCGCTTAACAACCATGTGATTCAATTGACATCTGCCTTGCATAGCAACACACATTTTGGTCTCAGTTGTATTTGTAAGCTAAGAACTACCTATACATTATTTGCACGAGTCATTTGTTCCAGGGGTGGGTTCCTCCCGGTTCGAACCAGATCGCCCGAACCGTTAGCGACCCGCTGGTGATGTAATTTTGGCATCACGGATATGGTTCTGCTGCCATCTTTTTTTTAATTTTTGGCTGATTTTTCTGACTTTGGATGGCTTCACAGCGTTTTGTGCTGTGAAAAAAGCCCGCTTGCCCACCCGCCCCCGGGTTAATACTGACCTTTATTTCTTCGCCCGAAGCACAGCTGATGAGCTCCTCAGCTGTGTTTCTGGCTGAATCCCCCTTCTGAGCATGCGTGGAAGTGAAGTCGCGACCCCGCACAAGCAAAACGTCGCGACCCGAACCGGTGGCAAAGGTAAATGAAACCCACCACTGATTTGTTCCCCTCAATGCTTCCACAGATGACGTGTTAGAATACAGTGGAAGGGAAAGGAAGGGAAGGTATTTACTCCCAGATAAGGTGGAACAGGATTGAAAACTATTGTTTTATAGAAGTAAACAGAACTAAATCTTATTAAAAGCGAGCTTCAGTGACAGCCACATGTAAAGTGACATTATGTTACTTGCTACTTATTCAATGTTTTAATTGGTGTGTTATTATCTGCACAGCGGTTAACATGTAAATGGGAAGAACATGAATTCATTTTTATGTAATACTGCATATTTCTCACTCTTATTGGGTCTCTTGAATATTTAAGACCCCATTAGCACAAATTTGCTGTAAATAGGTCTGTTGTTTGCTAGTTGCAGGTAATACAGCAATCTGGATATGGAAATGTTGAGAGTATATTGTGAATCTATGTACTACTAAAAACTCTTGTGTCCATTTGTAACCTTCAATTGGACAAATGGTTCATCATAGGGCAATAATTTTTGAATTAAATTACCAGAAATGGGCTAATTTACAGAATGCATCTAAAATCTGAGAGGCATCACTCCCATGGGATTGAAAGTCAGAAAAGTTGCAGCCACTTCAATGATGCTTCACTGCTGCAATCAGCCACGGTCATGTGATCATCATTTCCAACACTTCCTGTTAGCTTCCCACAAGAAAGCTGGCAGGAGGTCTAAACTTGATTGTGATTTCTGATGCTCCCTGTCAGCTTCCCACAAGCAAAGTCAATAGAGAATCTGGCAGGAAGTTGCAGGTCCAAGGCCAGCAGGAAGATATGGTAAGTGGCTGCAGCCAGGTGGAGGAGGGAGCAAGAGGCTGCACAGGAAGTGTGGTGATGGTCAGGGACAGTGTGCAAGACTGTGCTAGAGGTATGGTGCACGATAAGGAAGGGGTATGATAGGATGCCCAAGAGGTACAAGCCAAGGGGATGAGGGAGAGTGCAGAAGGATATGGATTAAAGTGAGGCACAGTTAGGCAGGATGCGCGAGGGTGTTGGTTGGGGAGGGTGCAGGGGTGCGCAAATGGCCGGTGCAGCATGACCTCACAGGGACTAGGTGAGGGTATATTACCCAAGACATTTGCAGCCTTCCCTGCAGGTTTTCCCACTGATTTTCTCCAAGACAAGCAAAGTCAATGGGGAAGCTGTCAGGAAGTGTGCTTCCACTGCTTTTTTGCCCGCCAGTGTTAATTCTGTCAATCTGTTTAGGCAAGTATCTTTGAAACAATACAACTGAAACAAATGCCAGCATGTCACAGGTTGCATAGTGCTTTTAGCAAATACATGCCACATTCCCAGAATGGCTGTTATCTGTTTTTCAAAGACAAACTATCATCAAGATCCCAAGATGGTATCTACCAATCCATAACTTACCTCTGTTTAGTAGTTCTTTGCAGGTGACTACTCTATATTTTCTATTGGGACCACGTGAGATAGAAATTTTTGAAAATAAAGACAATGCTAGTTGCTGGGATTATGGGGAGGAAGGAAGTGAAAGAATTGGGAATCAGTAATCAGAGATTATTGGGTAATGTCTATGCAAATGTTTGTGTTGAGTAGTCCATATTGAATATAGAGATTGGTTTGTTGTTTTGATGAAATCAGATGGTGAATGAAAGCCACAAAACATGTATTTTTTTATCATTAAGATTTTATCTGAAACAAATTAATGCTCTAGCTTGTTTCATTGCCTAGCTGGAAAATACAAGAAAAAATGCCAATTAGATTCATATAATATCTAATTTTAGCAATGTGCCTGCAGTGCACAGAAAATGTAATATTTTATGCAACATTAATATTCACTATAAAATGTGATTTCAGTTATACTGTAACTTCCAAGAGAACTTACTTTTTAATTTATTGTAAGGCGCATCTGCTGTCTGGACATCAATGCATTCTTAAGCGTACATACTTAGTATAATGTCTGGATAATATGTCATTAATAACTGATGTTCAAAAAATGGGCATGGAAATCTGTATGCAGGACATATATTACAGGCCATAAATTAGACACAGACACAATATTAAACAGATCTAAATCCACTGATTTTTATTCTTTATTCTTTATTTATTTATTTGTCAAAAATGTATAGTAGTAATTTGTATAAACATAAGTAAAAAGTAACGATAAAAGAGGACAATAGGACAGTAGGACAGGGACAGTAGGCACGCTGGTGCGCTTATGCACACCCCTTACAGACCTCTTAGAAACGAGGAGAGGTCGACTGTAGACAGTCTAAGGTTAAAGTTTTTGGGGTTTGGGGAAGAAACCACAGAGTCAGGTAGTGCATTCCAGGCATTGATCACTCTGTTGCTGAAGTTGTATTTTCTGCAGTCGAGTTTGGAGCGCTTTACATTTAGTTTGAATCTATTACGTGCTCGTGTATTGTTGCGGTTGAAGCTGAAGTAGTCATTAACAGGAAGGACATTTTGGTATATGATTTTATGAACTACATTTAGATCAGATCGGAGGCGACGTAATTGTAAATTGTCTAATCCCAGTATTTCAAGTCTGGTGGAATAAGGTATTTTGTTGTGAGCGGAGGAGTGAAGGACTCTTCTTGTGAAATATTTCTGGACTCTCTCGATTGTATTTATGTCTGATATGTCTGGTTTAAATAGGCTTCATTTTAATCCTATTCCAACCTTCCTGGTAATCCCTTCCAGTTGATTTGGATTACAGAGCCTCTTTAGATCTACCACTTATTTGACACCTATGTCTTAGGAATGTAGAGTCAGTTTATTGTAATAGTTAAGGCACCAGGCTGGAAACCAAGAGATTGTGAGTTCTAGTCCTGCTTTGGGCTCAAAAGGTAGCTGGCTGGGGGGGGGCATTGGACCAGTGAGTATTTCTCAGTCCAAAGGAGGCAGTAGCAAACCAAACCACTTCTGAAATCCTGACAAGCAACTACAATGATTTGTCCATCCAGTTGCCAGGAATCACTATTGACTCATTTACTTTTCTTGATTTTTCCAAGAAAGAATTAGTTAAAGCATTGAATAACTGCATCACCCTGCAATGCCTAAAGACTAAAAAATAAAATAAAAAAACTTTTTTTGTTGTATGTTAGATATTTTAGTTTCAAAATTGCATCTTTTCCTCTTCCCCTTTAATCTTATCTGATTACTTTCTAATATGGAAAATCGAGGCAGAAATTTATCATTATATATGTTTATCGTATAGCTAGCTAGATGGTAGATAGATAGATAGATAGATAGATAGATAGATAGATAGATAGATAGATAGATAGATAGATAGATAGATAGATAGATAGATAGATAGATAGATAGATAGATAGATAGATTAATCACTACTTTTATTTATAAGATTTCTTTTTATAAAAGATTTGTATAAGTTATAAAATTCATTTAATGTTGAAAAGGATTTAGTTAATTACTGAAATTGTTGGAATGTTATAAGAGCTGTATAATTATCATTTTTAAAGGTCCTTTTATAAGATTATATAATTTATAAATTGGATTTTTTGTTGTAGAGATTTTAGATAATTAAGGGTTCTTTTTTCTTTATTATTATATATTGGGAAGTTGGTAATGTTATTAACCAACGGATGGAAGTGTAGTGATGAGATTAGAATTTGTTTAAATATGGACAATGAGTTAAAATAAAAAATTGAGTAATAAAGTTGAAAGGGAGATATGACATGGGAAAAGAGATCAGAAATTAGGGCATTCAGAAATGATAGAATTTAAAAAAATGATGAGTAAAGATATAAATTGAGGTAAGGGAGGAGTACAGCCTAAAATTAAGAGGTACAAGAGATAATGAATATGTCCGGAAGATAAGCTATAGCTATTGATTTGGAAGAAAATTGAAAATTAAAGGTGGTAGACCCAGGCGACAAAAATAGGAGGTAAGGAGGCAGCATTAGAATAACAGTAGATATACCTAGAAGAATATAAATATATATATATAAATATGGTTAAGGGAAAAGATATAAGTTTAAGAGTATCACCGATGTTTGTATAAAGTTAGGGTTTTGAATTTCTCGTCTGTTAACTATAAAATGGATTAGAGGTACTCAGGGAAGGATAAGAGGGAGGAAGAAGTAGTAGAAAGGAAGGGGAGAGAGGGAGGAGGGAAGTAGGAAAGAGGGAGAGAGGGAGAAAGAAGGTAGAGGGAAGAGAGGGAGATAGAGGGAGGGGAGTAGTATGAAATATAGAAGGAAAACAGACGGGAGATAAAAGTACAAAAGGTGCAAATTTAGGATCTTTGTTTATGGCATTTTGTATAATGTATAATTATGTATGTTTTGATATTATGTATGTTTTGATATTATGGTATATGTATGGATGTTTATGTAAAGATGGTGAAAAAATAAAAAATTCTTTAAAAAAGAAAGAAATCAAGTTTGACACCGCTGCTCTACTGGTTCATCCCCGATAGGATGGATGAGAGGGAGAGAGAGAGATGGAGGCAAGTAATGCTACTGTCTTTTGATCGGATGACTTATTATTTTAGAGCAGCGGTCTCCAATCTTTCCAGCGGAGGCGGCAGAGGCAGTGGTGGGGAGGGGATGGTTTCACACGCACACACCACTTTCACAAATGCAGATGCACGCACACTCACCCATCATTTCCATAGCCCAGTTCCAAGTGAGCTATGGCCCAGCACCAGGCCGCCGGCTGGAAGGGGGGGTTGGGGACCCCTGCTTTAGAGTGAACAGAACTCGGATTCAATCTAAAGCTCTACTGTTGTTCATTGAGTATTCTCCCCTTGAAATAATTTAACACGTGTGAGCTGTCAAGGTAAAAGTGATCCAGCAGATTAAGTCTTACACATACTTGGCAATCTCCCTATTTGTTTTTCTTTTGGCATCTCCAAGGAGTCAGTAAAACAGATAGGTATGGGTGTCTCAAAGTGCTATGAATATAAAGTAACTAAATAGAAGAGGCACCATAAATTGCTTCTTTCCATCTCCTTGGATTGGAGCAATTTAACGAAAATTACATGCATTGCTATCTTTTAACTTATGATTAAATGCAGTGTATTATTGCCAGCCATTAAAGGCCACCACAACCGAACATTATTGCAATAAAGATGGAATGATGCAAATGGTTTGCAAGGATTTGAATAAGGGTTCAGATTTATTCCGCCCACCACCATTTACTCTGTAAATATAACCCTCATAAGTACATAAGTTGTCTTCTAGGCCAATGGAGAAAATTAAAATGCAACCCATTAAACGAATTAAAAGAGGAAAAGAACAATATATTAGTTCAAGAAATAACTGTGAAGAAAGAAAAATCAATTAATTATTATTCATGAACCAATATCACAAAGGGTAAAAAACTAATACAACCATTTAAATCCTTTAATTTCCTTGTTGGAAAATAAAGATAAATGGGCTTATTTACAATGAAATCTACTTAACACACCAGAGATACATCTGCTGTGAATTTTATAACATTCACTTCACAGGCCTGGAAAGTCACATTAAGATGGTAGTTATGATGCGCTTTTGAGAAATAAAAGACAAAATAAACAGCCTTTGCTAAAAGCAAACAAATATAAAAGTCAAAATCCCCATTCATATGGAAACATTTTTAGTTGAGCAATAGGAAAGACTCATTTTCCATGTCTCCATCAGGATGGATTCATTTCCTATCAAGCATAAATGAGATTACTCAAGTAGGTTTCTATGTTAAACCACTATTAACCTTTACTGCTTGTTTTAATAACACTCCAATTTTTTTTACAAAAAATAGCATTTCAGTAGTTCATTTTATTATTTTATGAAAAACTTCCTGACAAGTTATTTCACGATTGGTCAGCTTTTTTCTTTTAACCATAATTGTTCTCAGCTACAATGGAAATAGCTACGAAAAGTATTGCTTTAGGGAACACATTACATCTTACAATGCAATCTTAAGTTTTGGGGCTCAGAAATCTATTCTGAGTTCAATGGGATTTTCTTAAGCATACAGCAACCTTTTCCAGCCTGACAGCTCTAGATGTTTTGAGGCCGTGACATCAAAACTGGAGATTTTTCCATTCACCTCTGCTAACTGGGAATTCTGAGAACTGCACTCTCAACATAGTGGAAGGAGATGCTAGATTGGGAGTGAAAAATTAGATTGCAGCACAGGCATCGCCCACAAATCAAAATGGTGTTAAAATGTTAACATAAGGTATTATGATGTGACTTTTGCCCTGGTGTACTGGCATCCAGATGCCTGAGGCAAATACATAAGGTGTGGGTTTTGAATCATGTCACGACATGTTCTATCATTCCCTAACCACCCTTCAGTCCACTACCTTGGCCATGGATTATAACTGTCTCCATAGTACTGCTTTCTTCGGTTTTGTCCTAGTTTCTTTTCTTCCTTACTGGTCCAGCTATGTTTTCTCCTTGTGGTCTGGTCTGTTCTAGGCCGCAGCATAATATAGCTAGTTTCTAATCTAATCGGTTTAAAATTTGATCCAAAGTCCTTCCCACTCCTCAAATTAGCTGAAATAAAAATCAGAAACCTCTTTCCTGATAGGCAGATAAATACTTGGACTATTTACTTACCCATCCAGAAAATTGCTGATATTTAAGTAGTATAAAAGATCATACCAAGCTCTTTCTCTCCGTGTCATCAGTAAATTAATGCAAACTGATGTCTATCTTGGAGATCATTAACCTTAACACTAGTCTTCCGAACTAACAAAAGAGTATTATGTGTAAAGAAACTGGGGCATTGTGACAAGTTTTATTTTATATTATATTAAAAAAACCTTGCTCTAAATCAAGACATATACATATACATATACATATACATATACATATACATGTACATATGCATATACATATACCAGAGATGGGTTCCTCTCGGTTCGGACCGGTTCTCCCGAACTGGTAGTGACCTGCTGGTGATGTCACAATGATGTCACTGAACCGGTTCAGTCGGTGTTGGTCTGTGGGCGCTGCCATCTTTTTATTCTTTTTTATTTTTAAAAATTTATCTTTTTTGAATTTTTTTTATTTTTTTTCTTCTGAGCATGCACAATTTCCTTTCAAGGCCACCTCCATGGCTCTCTACTCCTTGGAGATGCTAGCACTTAGAGTGCCTTAAAGCCCTGTCCTCTGAAGCTGCCTGATAGGAAAACTATTGAGATATGAAGAAGATTGTAACTTGGCAAAGGGGGTGAATTCCCAAATACAGGTATTCCTGAACTTACAACCAGTCACTTAGCAACCATTCAAAGTTATGACCCACCTGGGGAAAAAAATGAGACTTACAACCCATATTCAAGGTTCCAATGGTTGAACCCCCTCCACCCTCATGGTCACATGATCGCACTCTGGATACTTGGTAATATGGTCGCATTTATGGCTGATTGCAGCATCCCAATCACATGACCATATTTTATGACGTTTTGCCTAAATCTAGCACTTACTTCCACTTTTCTGAAAAACCATGCCTGTGTAAGGTCCCAGAAGTTTCCCCGAGCCACTGAGATGCCAAAGAGAGTGAGACTTGCAAAAAGAAGCAGATTTTATTTATGGCCAAAACAAAATACTGCGTCAAACTATATCCAGAACATACAGATACAATGCATGTAAGGAATAGCCACACCTTGGGGAAGGTATGGCGTCCGAGGTGGCGCATTGGTTAAAAGCAGCACTGCAACCTACTTCAGCTGGCTGCTAGTCAAATCTCACTGGCTCAAGGTTGACTCAGCCTTCCATCCTTCTGAGGTGGGTAAAATGAGAACCCAGATTGTTGGGGGCAATATGCTGAACTCTGTAAACCGCTTAGAGAGGGCTGTAAAGCACTATGAAGCGGTATATAAGTCTAAGTGCTATTGCTATTGCTATTATACCTTCAGAGTACCCAATTCTGCCCCCCTGGTCCATGCCTTCCTTGTAACCTTGCATTGGTTGTGCAAAAAGGAACTGGGGGGTTGAGTGCTTAGCAACAGAGGGCTGGGTGCTTAGCAACACAGGCACCGAGTTATAAAAAAAACCCAAGATAACGGAGGTGAGATCACTGGTAAGAGCAAATGGCCAAGGCAATTCCAATTCTTAGCAAAGTAATTCTTACAGAAGCAAAATAGCAAGTTATTATTTTGTCCCACTGATTCTACCTATTCTATTATTACTATATCCTTATTACTATTCCCCTTCACCTGGATTTGCTTTAGCAACCCTGGCATTCACTTAACGCTGGCATTTGCACTTACCACCACTGCGTTCATTTAATGACCACCGCAACAATGTGACTGAGCCATTTTATGACCATAACGATTTGAGCCTGTAATGGGCAGGCTTCATTACAGTCGTAACTCAAGGAACCACCTGTACTGTACTTTCTAAGCCCCCCCCCCAAAAAAAAAGGCAATGAGAAGTTGAGAAGGGAAGCATACTGTTTCCTTCAGATCCACCTCTCCAAAACTGCTTCAAATAATTAGAACTGGCATCTTCTGGAGCTTTTTTCCGCTCTCTGCTCTTCACTGTCTCCCATATGTAGAAAGAGATTGAAAACCAGGAGTTCAATTTTCAGAGCAAGCATGTTGCCCGGATAAGGAGTGCAATAAAATCTCCTTTCACCTCAAGTTTCCCATAGATTTTGCTTTGGGAATCAATTCTCATCCAAATCCCTTCCCCTTCTCTCTTTACAATTGGATAGCTCTGCATTCTGGGAGCTGCTATCATCTACTTTGTCCCCTGCTTTGATCCTGGAATAGAAATTAGCTGCTCATTATAGCCTTTTAATAGCATCATCCAATCATTGCTGTGCTAATACCGAAGTAATAAAGATAGGCTGTATGCTGAGGCAGTGATGGCTGGGTGATGCCAAAAGACACTGCAAATAAGTTAATAAAGAAATGGGCAGTATTAGAAGTAATCAGTTTTTCTTTCTTTCTTTTTAAAATAATGGAAGTCTCATTTCTCAAGCCCTTTGATAGGCTATGTGCGGTAAAAATACCACATTAAAATCGTCACTCGATTCCAGAATTTACTTAGTAACTTTAGGCCAGTTCTGCTCCCTCAACAAAAGCCATTCCACAGGAGGGATATTAGGAATTATGCAAAGAAAGGGCCTCACCTGCCCCAGAAAAAGCTACTTTGATGCGGTATTGGTAATCCTTGACTTAGAACAGTTTGTTTAGTGACCATTCAAAGTTACAACGGCACTGAAAAATCTGACTTATGACCGTTTTTTAGAGTTACGACCTTTGCAGCACCCCCATGATCATGTGATCAAAATTCAGATGCTGGGCAACTGGTTCATATTTATGGCCATTGCTGTGCCCCAAGGTCATGTGATCACCTTTTGCAACCTTCTAACAAGCAAAGTCAATGGGGAAACCAGACTCACTTAACAACCGGGTTACTAACTTATCAACTGCAGTGATTCCCTTAACAACTGTGGCAAGAAAGGCCATAAATTGGGGCAGCCTCCCGGCCGCCCCCGTGTTAATACTGATCTTTATTTCTTCGCCCGAAGCACAGCTGATTAGCTCCTCAGCTGTGTTTCAGGCTGAATCCTGCTACTGAGCATGAGCGGAAGTGAAATAGCACAGGGGGAATGCGTGCGCGAAACATCGCGATGCGAACTGGTGGCGAAAGTAAGTGGAACCTACCCCTGCCTCAGGCCCTGGTATAAGGTGAAGCTGGAGCCTGACTGCAATTATGGATCAATTGGGGGATCAATTTCTTTTTTGTAGGTTGGTTTTACTCTCCTGATGAGTTTTATTGTGGCTTTCTGAGCCACCCAGAGTTGTGATGCATAAGATAGGTGACCATGCAAATCTTTTAAGTAACTGAAATGACTACAGGTAGTCCTCAACGTACGACCACAATTCAGCCTAAAATTTATGTTGCTAAGTGAGAAATTTGTTAAGTGAGTTTTGCTCCATTTTACGACTTTTCTCGCCACATTTGCTAAGTGAATCACTGCAGTTCTTAAATTAGTAACATAGTTGTTAAGCAAATCTGGTTTTCCCATTCACTTAGTTTGTTAGAAGGTGACTAAATGGGATTACATGACTCCAGAACACTGCAATTGTCATAAATGTGAGTCAATTGTTAAGCATCTGAATGTAAATCAAGTGACCACAGGCATGCTGGGAAGGTCATAAGTGTGAAAAATGGTCATAAGTCACTTTTTTCAATTCCGTTGTAACTTTGGTCACTAAATGAACTATTGTAAGTCGAGGACTAACTGTAATTGTATGCAAGACAATTCAAGTCAGCATACATAATGCTCCTGCCTCTTCTTTTTCCTGTAACAACAATCCTGTGAAGTAGGTTGGGCTTTTATGCCTTAAGGAACACAAATCTCCTTGTTTCTAGTTCAGCAACATAACCACTACACCAGAAAGTTGGGTCTCCTAACTTTTAGCAAGGGACATAGATGATGAAAGGGGAAAAGTCTCTACTATTTTCAATCTCGTCATTTTGTATTGCAAATTAATCACACTCTTAAAAATGAATAAAAAACTCTCTTTTTGAAAATGTGGAAATTTGGCTAGGAGTAAGAATGAACCACAGCTCCATGGTCCATTACACATAGACGTTATTGACCAGAAATGCACTATTCCTAGCAGTCTAGTGGGGTGAATGGAAGAGAGAGGAAAAAAGAGTCAAAAACTTGTGAGGAAAAGCAAGGCAGGTCATCTGGAACCATCTTTCTGCAACTGAGGATTTTTTTTTTCAAAAACTACAGATAGTTTTTATTCATACTGTAAATATGTATGGTGTACAATGCTGAAATTACAGGCTTAGAATAAAAGCAGCAGGTAATTGTAAGCAGAACATTTTGAAAGGAAAACATTGAGACAATTTCAATATATCATTATTCTTCAGGCCTCTGGCTGTTAACAAACCTCCCCCCCCCCAATGTTCTGAATTTCAGAACATTTAAAAAGGGAATGTATAAACTAGGTTGCACCCATCCAATCCTACTTCTATCAATATACAAGCAAATAGGAGCAAATCATTAAAGATGCGTGAGCTACCCAGAGCTTAAACAGAATGGTTTCAGAAATAAATTGAAATCCTTCTCCAACTTGAGAAGTAGCTTGAATTTCTTAACTAAATCTAGTTCTGGAAGAGTTTTTTCTCTTCTGTCTTCGGAAGTCATAGTCTACCTCTGTGCCTTTCTTACTGACTGAACTAAAAGGCCCAGACTAGTGGGGAAAAGTACAATTTGCCAAATTCCAGTTTCTATGCCCAGATTCACAAAAATAATAGTGATGTGATATATAAGGGAGTTATCCTCCCTTATCAGCTGAAAGGCAACAGGAAGCAGTATGCTCCCTCCCATATTTGGGTATACCAGGTGACAGAAAAACATTTAATCTTTCCCCTGGCTAAGCTGATAAGGAAGGAGAACTTGTGGCTTAGAGGGTAAAAGTACTGCCTAACAAGGCAAGCAGCCCAAGTTCGAATCCTAGAAGGGTATGGCTAGCTGATGAGAGCTAAATAGCTTGAAACAGATCTATACTAGTCTCCTTTATTTCTTTATCAGTTCTTTGTAAGTTTGAAAATATGGTTTGTAGCCTGGATGGCCCCTGGAGTGGGGCTAAAAGGCAAAAGGAAAGCAGTATGCTCCCTCCCATATTTGGGTATATCAGGTGACTCGACAGAAAAACATTTTATCTATATATCTATATCTATATCTATATCTATATCTATCTACAGTATATCTATATCTATATCTATACACACACACACACACACACAAACATATATATATATATGTGTGTGTGTGTGTGTGTGTGTGTGTGTGTATGTATGTATGTATGTATGTATGTATGTATGTATGTAGCAGTTTTTGCTGATAAATGAAAATAAAGGGAGACTATTATAGATCTATTTCAAGCTATTTAGCTCTTGTCAGATAGCCATACCCTTACTGGGATTTGAACCTGGGCCGCCTGCCTTGCAAGGCAGCAGCTTAGCCATTAGGCCACAGGCTCTGTTTCCTATCAGCTCTTCACCAGGAAAGGGTTATATATATTTTTCTGTCATATTATCCTGGTGTACCCAAATATGGGAGAAAGCATCACAGCTTTCATTTTGCCTTTCAGCTTCTCTCTGGGACCATCCAGGCAGTTTCTATAGCCGACACACTATTTTCTATATGTATAGCATTTTTTGCTGATAAATGAAAATAAAGGGAGACTATTATAGATCTAACAGATCCCCCTCACCAGTTACTCAGACTAATAGCAATAGTAATAGCACTTAGACTTATATACTAGATCCACAGTGCTTTACAGCCCTCTCTGAGCAGTTTACAGAGTCAGCATGTCACCTCCAACAATCTGGGTCCTCATTTTACTGACCTCGGAAGGATGGAAGGTTGAGTCAACCTTGAGCCGGTCAGGATCGAACTCCTGGCTGTGAGCAAAGTTATCCTGCAATACTGCATTCTAACCACTGTTCCACCATGGTTCTAATGATTTAGAAAGACAATAAGTATCTAAAATCATTACCAATAACAAAAAAATAAAAGATTAAAAACTATAACAACAGCTAAAACAATGTTAATAGGTAAAGAGTGTTAATAATAACAGAGCCACCTCACCAGTTCACCTGTCCAGTGGTGGGTTCCTACAGGTGCGGTCCACTCTATAGCACTGGTAGCGGCCCGCTGGTGATGTCACAGTACCGGTGCGGTCGGTTGCCGGTGCCTGGGCGCCGCCATTAAAAAAAATTTACATTTTTTTAAAAAAATTCTTCTGCGCATGCCCAGAAGCCGAGCTTCCGGCACTGCGCATGCGCTGCCTTCCTACCCCACAGTGAGTCCAAGCAGGAGAGGATGACTGAGGGAGCACGTGAGACGCTGAAAGAACGGGCGGCAGGAGCTATCTCCATTCCCCTCCCTTCAGCTGTTCGAGAAGCCATGAACGTGCGGTGATGATCCTAGGCATTTTTGCACGTTCGAGGCTTCTTGAGCTGCTGAGGGAAGGGGGAACGTTCACCCGGTCACATGGCTGGCAAGCCACACCCACAAAATAAGCCACGCCCACAGAGTGGTAGTAAAAAAATTAGGAACCCGCCCCTGCACCTGTCCCATGGGGTCTCCAGGAATATTGGAATAACCAGCTTTTCAGAAGCTTGGAAATGATGAGGTCATCCTGACCTGGGGGGGAGGGAGATGATTCCACAGCAGGGGAACTACAGGTTAGTAAGTCTATCTAACCACAGAAAAGATTAGGAGGTCTTTGAGAAAACTGTATATATCAGGTACTGCTTTGGATTAATAGAGCCAGGAAATGTGGAAAGAGTGATGGTGTGATGCAGGGGTGGGTTCCTCCCGGTTCGGACCGGATTGCACGAACCGGTAGTGACACACTGGTGATGTCACTGTCGGCGCCATTCCGTGTGCGCTGCCATCTCTTTTGTGGATTTTTCCCTTTATGCGGCTTGAAAAAGAGCCCTCCCGCCCGCCCACGGGTGAATGCCAACCTTTATTTCTTTGCCCGAAGCACAACTGATGAGCTCCTCAGCTGTGTTTTGAGCTAATTCCTGCTTCTGAGCATGCGCGGAAGTGAAATCGCGCGAGAAGCATCGCAATGTGAACCGGTGGCAAAGGTAAGTGGAACTCACCCCTGATGTGATGTGCATTCTGTATGCGAGAAGTAAATAAAGAGGGAAGATTGGGAAGACTGGAGTAAAAAAGTGGGAGCATTTTAAATTTTATTTTATCTGTTTTTTAAAAGAATGTAGAGTACTGAATGTAGAGTACTGAAAAATTGAGTAATCCTAGTAGTACTGTGTTTTACAGCATCTCTTATGAGCAGCTGAGCCATGCAGACTTAGTCCCACAAGTAAGCCAACATAAACAGTAATAGATAGGAGACATCTATTTCCTAACTTTTGTATATAATAGGATTGATGGATCTGAAGATATCCGCTCCATAGCAGTAATTAGCTATTCCAGATGGAGTAGCATGATGTCAGGACAGATCTTAGACAGAGGAGGGTTACTTCAGTTGAATTCCCCAGACTTCATTTTGCTATGACAGTTGCAATTTTGTAAGAAATAACTGAATTACTGAATCACATTGCTTCGGACGATTTGTAATTAATCCTGCCTTTCTTCTTCATTTTGGATTCTTGGCAGGAATCAAATAATCCGACAAAAGAATTAAATCTCACCTTAGTTTTCAAACTGAATACTAAGCCACGTTTAGCCCCTCTTACCTGTAATTTTGCTAACGGTACTACAAGATCAAATAACTCTTGAATAGGTCACTTCCATTTTTACTAAACTCCTAAAAAAAGTTGGAAATGCCAGGATGTTACTGTAGTATTAGTTGCATAGAAGGCATGTGTCCAGTTAAATGGTCCGAAAAGTCATGGACATAACAGGGTTTGGGAGAAGAAAGTGTTTTGGGGGGCAGGGGTTGTGTAGTCTATGTCTTTCAAAAAAGGAGAATTGTTTCTTAATTATGACTTTTTGTTTTGTATTATAATCCCTCCCAAAAGTTTTAAATGTTGTAAAATGGAAGCAATGATCTGTACCTGAGGTTTGTTTTGTGAGAATACAGGTGTCAGGCCGAAGCCATCTTTGATTGGAGACTTTGGCCTGCCACACTTTATGCTTTAGAATGTATTCTTGCTGTGGGAATGTGGGAGGGGCTGTTGCATGAGGGATGTAGAGATGTAGCCATAACAAATTCCTTCTAGATTCTCAAGGTCATCCTTTGTTCAGCACCTGCCCGGAAGCTGATGGGAGTAACGGACATGTTGGCAAAAGACGACTGGTCAACGTGATGAACTTGTGGGTGTGGGGACAAGGGAATGAACTTTAAACTGGGTGGAGAAACCTCGTAGCTTTAGATTCAGGTTTCTCACAGATGTGCCAACATGGCTCTGTTAATAAATTGTTGTTAATAAAATGAGCCGAGGTGGCGCAGCGGTTAGAGGCAGTACTGCAGGCCACTTTAGCTGACTGTGATCCGCAGGTCAGCAGTTCAAATCTCACCGGCTCAAGGTTGACTCAACCTTCCATCCTTTCAAGATAGGTAAAATGAGGACGCAGATTGTTGCGTGAAATATAAATATACATTGCTTACTGGTGTAAACCACTTATAGAATGCTTGCACTGTGAGGCGGTATATAAATCTCACAAATAAATAAATAAATAAATAAATTGGAACTTTGAGGAATACTTTGCCTCGGACTCTGATTTTGTTTTGGATGCTATTTTGAACCTGACACTAGGTAATCCTCGACTTACGATCACAATTGGGCTCAATATTTCTGTTGCTAAGTGAGACAGTTGTTAAGTAAATTTAACTCCCTTATACAATCTTTCTTGCCACAAATGTTAAGGGAATCACTACAGTTCCTAAGCTAGTAATATGGTTGTAGGGCAATCACATGACTCTGGGACTGTCATAAATTTGACTTTGTTGCCAAGAGTCCGAATTTTAATCACATGACCATGGAGATGCTCCAGTGGTTGTAAGTGTAAAAAATGGTCATAAGTCACTTTTTTCAATGTCATTGTAACTTTGAATGGTCACTAAATAAATGGCTGTAAGTTGAGGACTACCTGTATTGGGGAGCAAGGATATACAGTATGTCAAAGAAGTGAGTACACCCCCTCACATTTTGTAAATATTTAAGTATATCTTTTCATGTAACATCACTGAAGAAATGACACTTGCCTACAATGTAACATAGTGAGTACAGTGAACCCTCGCTATATCGCGGTTCACCTTTCACGGTCTCGCTGCTTCACGGATTTGCATCGTGCATTGTGTTCTGCATTCTGATTGGCTAAACAGTCTCTCCACTTCTTCTCTACCTGTGTGTCAATAACGTTGCGGTTTATACACGTACGTAAAACAGCTTGCCAAGAGCAGTGAAATACACGTGAGTCACTATTTGTCCTACTGTACTTTGTATTTTTTTTCATAATCATTTTTCATTTTCTCCCATTCTAATCCAATGACTCTGGTCGCGGTGGGGCGGTGCTGATCTCCGCAATTTGAAGCCTTCAGTTCGTATTGATGATTAAAATTATTATTTTACAGTACAGTAGTTATTTGTAAAAAAACGTTTATACAGTACTTTTATTTGTTAAACAAATGCTTGGGCCTGTAAAAAGGTTTTGTTCTTTGGTTTCAATGTATTATGGAGTATTTCATTGTATAATAATTGTAAAAAAAATAAAGGTTACTACTTCACGGATTTCGCCTATCACGGGTTCTTTTTGGAACGTAACCGCCGCGAAAAATGAGGGTTCACTGTATACAGCTTATATAACAATGTAAATGTGTTGTCCCCTCAAAATAATGCAACACACAGCCATTAATGTCTAAACTGCATGTGGTCTCCGAGTTTCCGGGGCTCCGGCGTGCACGTTCTGGTTTGGGCATTTGTTGCCGAAAAGGTTCACCATCATTGACCTATTGTAACCTTCTGACAAGCAAAGTCAATAGAGAAGCCAGATTCACTTAACGACCATGTTACTAACTTAACAACTGCAGTGATTCACTTAACAACTGTGGCAAGAAAGGTCATAAAATGGGCCAAAACTCACTTGACAAATGTTTCACTTAGCAACATAAATTTTGGACTGTATTGTGGTCATAACTTGAGGACTACCTGTAATCAATTATTGCAAAGCTACGCAAAAGTGGGTCATCTGATGTACTTCAGTATCCTTCCCAGAAATGGCCAAACGTCCGAATGGAAGATAAGAGAAAAGGACAAAAGCGCTAGCAGCAAGGGGGATGGACTGAATTACAGTGACAGTCGATGCGCCATTGGAAGACCTGAAGGACAAGGTTGGAGACAGAATAACATGGAGAAAATCTATCTGTATGGTTATTGAGAGTTGACCCTGGCTTGATGGCACCTAATCAAACAATCAATCATTTATTTAGAGAAGTTTGGAGGCATATAATTTAACCACAGGAACAGAATTTGTTTTCATCCTGAATCAATATATCTGCTTACTTGAGGTTGTTCCCTTCTCTGCATCTGAAGATGAATTATTCAGTACACAGGAAAATGCCAGCATGAACCAAGGGAATCTGTAACCTGTGATTCTCAGATCAAGAGACTTCTCATAGAAATTCTCTATCTCTCAAATAAGAAATCCAGGAATAAGGGAATCTCTGGGAGAGCCAGCTCTCAACTATGTGGTTCAGGACCAAACTTAGCTTATCTGCCGTGTTAGCCTCATCCAGTACCTTGGCTACTGAATCTTAGGTATCCTTGCATTATGACGATGAGGCTGTGGCAAGAACTGCAGTCCACCTTAACTGAATCCAATGTTGGAGATGAAATGAATGTCAGTGTGAGGTCATATTTCTTATAGAAATCCCAACAGTTTCTCCCTGCATTGGCAATACAGAGAGGGCACCACCTACCTACTGAAGATTGTGCTT